>JBBPNQ010000226.1:0-24279 GCA_038090975.1 Boletellus pseudochrysenteroides
GTGCTGTATCGGCGCCTTCCGCGATCCAATCCACTTCGAGACCAACAAGCTTGGAGGTCTGATGTCCAAGTCGTGCGTTTTTCTTCCTCTCTCACCTCCGCGCTTCTGTGGTGTCGAAAAAAATATTGATTTCGGAACGGAACAGGTTTTTTGGCCGCTTCATTCAGACAGGTGGTCCAGGATGTACGAAGCGGTTCATCCACACGATGGATTTGTTCTTCATCGCCGTCGCCAAACAAGCAGATGATCGTGCCAATGGACGCATACCAGATCTCGAATCGTACATCACCGTCAGGCGAGATACGAGCGGCTGCAAACCTTGCTTTGCGCTGATCGAATACGCTGCCCGTATTGACCTGCCTGATGAGGTTATGTCCCACCCGGTAATCATGGCCATGGAAGAAGCCACCAACGATCTCGTCACATGGTCTAACGTAAATCATGCTTATTTTCCAAAGTGTTTTTTTTTTGTAAAGCTAATTTGATTTTACAGGACATCTTTTCTTACAACGTCGAGCAATCTCGACGGGACACGCACAACATGATCGTTGTCCTCATGCGCGAGCAGGGGCTCGACCTCCAAGGTGCCGTCGATTACGTCGGTGCACTTTGCAAGGGCACGATTCAGCGCTTCGAGGACAATCGGGCGATTCTCCCTTCGTGGGGCGAAGAGCTTGATAAGCAGGTCGCGATATACGTCGAGGGGCTACAGAACTGGATTGTCGGCTCGCTGCACTGGTCGTTCGACTCTGAGCGCTACTTTGGCAAGGAAGGGCTAGAAGTGAAACAACACCGCGTCATCAAGCTTCTCCCGAAACGGCCTCTGTGAGCCCGTCGTACGTTGTCCATTGTTGTTGTCTTTGCGCCGGGTTCACAGGCCCGTGTAGTGGAAACGCTCGGCCTACAAAATGACTCTTGATTTATCGTAGATAATTCGTATTGAATTATTTTATTCTGGTTTTATCATTTATCGCGGGTACCTCTGTAGATTGGGTTCGTTCCTACTGTACCAGGATCTCAGTACACATGTGTTATCTTTGAACCTGTCTAAACTATGTAGAATCTGAATTTGTAAATATGACTTCCTGGAAACGTGTACTCCTAATGACGAGGCTACCAACGCAAAAGTTGCTCGCACACGAGTACTAATATTGCAACATTTCTAGATCCCATACCACTGTTTTCACGGAGGACCGCAATGGTCGATAACGTACTGTCTTACTCTCCTCTGTTCCACACCACCAACGCCGTCCACTGATTCTGGTGTTATGTCTTCGATGTTTGACTGTGACGACCACACCCCGCATGAGTAGAGATGTGGGAACAGCGTTGGTTAGCGGGAAGAACGTACCCTTCCGCGATCGGCGCCAGCCTCGATCAGAAGAACTGCAGCCTCAGCGTGGGCGGATTCCATGGCCAAATGAAGCGGTGTATCTCCTGGCCACGAGTAGTTACACCAGGCTAGGGTCTAGAGTCGAAGATGATTTACCGACTCGATCGCCCGTATTGAGACGAGGCTTTATCGTGACACCTTCCGGGGGGTGCAAAAGAAGGGAGATGAATCCGGTGGAACCAGTGGTAGCAGCCCGATGACTGGATGGAGTATGTGAGCCGGGTGGAAGCCATCTTACAGTGACTTCACCAACAGGGGTAATTGGTTGGCTTTGTCTTTCGCGTTGATCTGATGATAGTCAGTTTCAGAACGTACGGCACTGTGGCGAGATTGGCTTACATTTGCACCTCGTTGAATCAGGTATCTCCCGATCTGAATTGGGAGCCGGCAGCCAAACGTTAAATACGTGAAGTCACCTGAACAAATGGCAAGTTCACCTCTATGCGTGATTTGGAAGCCGCATAATGCCTGTCGGCAGAACGGGATGAGCAAAGCGAACACAATGTTGCAGAATATCGCACAATGGGGTGATCCCTTTGTCGTTCTTCTGATTTACGTCTGCCCCAGCGCCAATGAGCTCGTGAACGATCTGCTCGTGGCCAGCGCTGACTATACGAAACAAAGATAAGATAGGCCCGACTCCCAGACCGTGGACAATCGCACCGGCTATATGCAGTGCCGCCCAGCCGCTACCGTCCACTTTGGTGACGTCTGCCCCCCGATCGATCAGGTAACGCACGACTTCGGTAGCACCGACGGATGCTGCCCAATGCAACGGTGTACGACCATCCTATTATGGTCAGAACAGGTAGTTCCACGAGGGGAATGGCTTACTACATCAGCCTCGTTGAGAAGCTTTGGATTTTCGGTGACAAGAGCCTGCACTAGTGAAAGTTGATCTAGGAGCGATGAGTCACTACTAAGGGGTCAAGTTCAGCGGGGACGACGAACTATTCTGAGCCCCCGAGTGGATGGAGAGTGACATTGTGTAGTAGTGCGAGCTTGAATAATGTCGAATGACGAGGTAGTAGCTCAAAACGCTGTTGATAATCCGTCGCTTGCGCGTCAGTCTGGGATGATTACGCCAGTACAAACCCTAACCTCAAAGTTGGGTTCGATCAATGATTGTAGCCTACAAGTCTTTTTATGAAGACCTCGTTTCTGCCACCTCTACAGCGGGAACACACCGGCCCATACGTTACATGGTACGAATTCTCCCTCGCTGGCAGCACAGCTAGGCTAGGCACGTGGAAGGAGGTCAATTTCTGCGGTTGCGCCGGGGAATGACTGCCAGTTCCTTCATTCCTGAACCAGCACGCACGCATCTGAATCGGCGATCTACCTTCAGAGCATGGCAAGCATGAATCAGTACCTTGGTGAGCTTCGTGGGAATCAGGATGGCCAGAAGCACGTTATTTGTAATTGGCATGGATGCCAGGCCACCGCACATGCTGTGTGACCCACACGCTTGCCAATATCGCTGGGGAGTATGGAGGGGTGAACTTTGAAAAGGAACGTTTTTCCCTGAAATACAGGAGGAGAGGTTTCCTGACCGTGGAGGCCCAGTGACTGCACCTCGGATAAGGCCATTGAACTAGTTCCGCACCGACCTAGCACCGTAACGTTCATGAAGATGTAATGATATGTAAGCATGACCGCCCAAATTAGTCACGAGCCTTGACGAGGCTGGTGCTGCGAAGGCTCGTTACCGACCCCATCTTCCCCTCGGTGTCCCCAATTTGTCGATTTTATAATATTTCTCGTTTGTCTCACTACCCATGATTACGCTTACTAGACAGTGCTCGAGAACGGGCTCCGGGTTGTACGAAAACACCTGTCAGCACATTAGGTCCTGCCACCAGTGCAGCAGTGCTTAGCGAGGCCTGTGGTGACCTATCGTATTCACTTGACGTCTTCGACGTTGTTGCCTGCTACTCTCTCTGTATGATATCTGGGACTACGATCCATGGACTCGGCGTCCCAAAGTTGAAAATGTTCACTGGTCTTGGTGTAACGGCGAGCCGCTCTCTTCCTAAAGGCACTATATATCACTGCAGCATCTAATTCCCCTAACTCCATGACCCCGTGTAAGTCACAATGTCGTTTCAGAAACTTTATGTAATGACATTTTTGGCAGAAATCTCGTCCCCCGAGCTGCATAGTTATCAGGCCGTCACCAGCGCCTGGTGTTCGTTTCTTCTAGTTTTCGTTGACAAGAGGTTCAGAAGCAATGCATTTGTTCCACTGAAGATTCATTTTTCAGGGCAAATGAGTCCGTCTTCCTGAGTTCGTTTTCCTGCTGTTTGAACCAGAGACCGTGACAGCACGGGAGAGCCCCTTTGCTCGCGCGGGCCCGCAACGACCCCGAGCGTTTTATTCCATCAAATTAGTTGAATTCATGCCGAAGGTTAGTACCGGAACTCACGAGTCTTTGAGTAAACCTAATACAGTTAGGTTTGCTTGTTTGTTTCCCCTCCATTGTGGCAACTGGCACTCGGCGGCGTGCTACACTCCGCTATCGGATTTTCCATTCACGGGTCACAAAGCGCGCTACTGTACGCAATCCAAACCATTTCCTCTACCATTGGAGCTCCTGGAGTCCCTCCGATAGGCTGCCATAAACATTGTCACTGTTCTGTGTCGGCGTCACATTCTCCACGACTGCCAACATATGGACGGCATTCGGTACTCGGAACGCCTGGCGTCTGGTTAGTCGGAACCATGCCAATGTCAAGAACAAGGGCTTGTCAATGGAGCCCGGACTAGTAGAAACGACATATAAGTAATGCGCTCATCCTACTGACAAAGTCCCCAACTACTCATAGGAAGTTTGAAGCTCATCGCAATGTCCTTCAATACCTCGTTTAACGATGATGTATCTCTCTGTCTTTACTCCCTCGAGGAACATGCTGAAGGCGATACTTCTAGGACTCTTGCGAGCTGATCGCCAACAGTTTTGGGCTAACGCAGTACCACTGTGGTTGGATCACCGATGGACAATCGTGCAACGCACCAGTCCTGGGACGCGATGTTCCTGGACATCTACGCGCTGTTCACCAAGTCAATGAGACTCAGAGGCTTGAATGTCGATGGGATGGTTGCGGGGAAGATCTCAGCAGGGGTTGCCTTGTCAGACACGTTCAAGAGGGACACCTTGAGTACAGATGGCCATGCCCAAAATGCGGTACCACGTTCACTCGTAGAGGGGTAATGGACACCCATCGTGCTAATTGCACAGGCTGATGCAGAGATTTCAGGTCTATTGGTTTGTGAGTAACTCGTTAGCCGATTAATTTGAATCGTGAACTGAATTGTTGTTGCAGGATTAGTTTCTTCGGTGATCGCTGCTACCTACTGTATAGGCCTGCTAATTTACTGGGTATTTTCGATGGTTTACTTATGGATGGGCACCCTCCACTGGGCGTATTGTACTTGGAGCGTGCTTTAAGCCCGGTTGTTGCTGTGGCTGCCCTCTTGGCCGAGGACCAAACGCCTCCACAGCCAATATTGGCATTGTTTGTGTGTTCACAAACACGTTCATCATTTGTTGATCTGCGATTAATGAAGCCAACATTTATACAGCAAGTGGCATGGCATCAACCCGAACGTGGATTAATACTCCTTAAACGAGGATCAAAATCAAAGGTGCTGGCTGGCACCCTTCCAGTGTCGCATTTTATCACTCCGCGGGGTGCCTCGTTGGCTCTTGTGTATGGTTTAACTGCACGTTTGGCCTCAAGCCAGTTTTGAAAGCTTCCCAGCAAAGCCTCGTTGGTCACTAATAATCGATCATCACTCAGAAGCGGGTAATGACACCATTTCCCATTCTGACAGGTACCATTGTATACTGTCTGGGCCCTCCATTTGCAGTGAAAATCTAACCCAGAAATCTGCGATGATCGTCTTGCCAGCTTTGCCGCAACCTTGGCAAGCTCTGTGACAGCATACACGCTGCTCCTGCATTGAGAGGGGAACCTCCAAGGTCGGCGCTGATGACATGCGCGCTACCAACAACCATTGGCTTTTCCCAGTGCATTCATGTCCACTATAAAGGTAGAACAAATGCTTTCCGATTTACAGCCTCTTACTGCATCCTGGTTTCAGCTTCCAACCTTCTCTCTGAATTTGTATGCTATGAACAATGTCGACGGAGAATTATATTTCTCCGGGCCAGACTCGACAAAGCAATTTCCTTTAGCTAGTCAACCCTCTTGGGAGCACACAATGGACATTTACCTGTAGGTGCAACTCTTGAGTCTTGATGTTGACCACGAAAACAAAGCTGACCCAATCTGGCAATTATGGCAGTTCTCCGTATGCCGAACAATCGCAGAGTCCATTGGCCGACCCATACTTCTCTCTCTCTCTCCCTTCGATGCCCCCCCTCACCACCGCGGAGCAATTCGCACTCTCTACAAGTCACCTGTCGTATGGGAGTGTGCAGACCCCCACTCCCACTGCGATGGGGCCTGGTGACTTTTGCATGGCTCCCGACCGCGGGACGTGCCAGTCAGGGTGGAGCAGCATGAGCTCCAGTTTGACCCACAACAACCACCCGCACGTCTTCCAGCCGCAAAACCAGTATCAGAATCAGATACCTCACGAATTTCTCTGTGATTGGAATCGTAATTTAGAGCCACATCCTGTACCCTCTAGCATTTCGGGCAACCCGCTCCCGTTGCCTTCATCATTCCAAGTCACTCACTCCCACCCGAGCGCGGGGCAGTATGACGCATGGATGCGGCACGTTTTGGACGGCGTGGACACATGCGCCCCATCTCCCTATGGGGATATCAGTTCCTCGATCTCGGATTCTCTCGGCGGCTTTGCAGATTACGATTTTCCTTTGGACGCACGCGTTGATCCACACCCGTCGATCGCGATACCACACAATGTCATGCCACACGCGCAATCTCAATTTGCTGCCCTTCCCTGCAATGAGCCGATATGCAGATCGGATTGCCGGACTCGAAGCTATGAATGCCGATGGCTTACAAACGGCGCTCCTTGTGAATCGCTTGTCATAGCCGAGAGGCGCAGCATCGTCGAACACATGCAACGCGTCCATGGTATCAAACCGGGGCAAGAAAAAGCACGAGAAGCGTGTCTCTGGGAACAGTGCAGGGCGGTCATGAATAAAGAAAGTCTGGCGCGCCATATCTTGGCGGTCCATCTCAAGGAGAGAGCGCACTGCGTCAACTGCGGACTGTGGTTTGCACGCGAAGACTCTCTCAAGCGACATCTAAAGGGAGGTCAGCATAACATGCCTCCCGAGAAGACTGCAGCGAGACGGTCGCCCTCACGGGGCCATGCCGGGTTTTGATCACATAAAGGAAAGGTACCAGACTCACTACTCTGGGTAATGTACAGTGTGCGTACTCGTCGATCAAGCACCTCCTAACAAGCGTTCCCGTATTCTCATGATTTAACAAATTTATGATGGCGGTCATGGACTGTAATCTAGACTCTCAGTTATGTTTCACTATAGGACAAGTTAAAGAATGGGTCATCAACCCTTCCACCTGCAATGAAGTTACGTTTAATGTTCCGTATTTGAAATTGCACGCATCAGCCATACAGGATATTGAACTTATGGGGGTGGTAAAACGTGCAGATAAATAGCCGTACAGGTGAGGTTGTAAAACGATTGCGACATGATCAACGACAACAAATACCGATGCGACAGAAAACAGTAGGGTGTCAGTGTGTGTAGTAACATGTTGGTAGGGCTGTCGAGGATAGCATCCCATATCTAGCGGGGAAAACACCTACCACTACACTCGCGCGTTGACTCGGAGTCGTTCGTCTTCTGCACTCAGTGTCACTGTCGGAGTGTACTAAAGGTAGATCGTTAGTCACCAATGCGAGTGCAAAGGGACTCGGATACGCACCGTGTCGATTCAGAACATCCATGGGAACGACCCCCCTTAGGTGAATGGACGGAAACTCGACACATAACAAAGTTTGCGTTTATTCCTCGCATGAAGCCCGCGTCACGTTCCAGTCATTTACACTGGAACGATGTTCTCTGTGCGTTCAGTGCTGGTCATCAATCAGATGGGATTGTGACCACCTGGCTTATGAACTTTGGCCAGGTGAAGCACAACAACCGCGTCGCGCCGAAACTCTGGTAGCCCACAGGACATCACTTGTATGATGATGAGAATAAATCACCTCTGCAAATTGGAAGCCACTTGAAATGCAACATTTTCGAAAGAATAGATATCGTTCTGGAGGTATGCCAGAGCTTCAGGTATACAAGATTAGTCAGTCCTGTGTCGTGCCCGTCGTCGAGTACATTGCCCTGAAATACCATCGGCGAAAATAAAGAGGGGGAGGACGTCTGCCAGATCCGCACAAGTGAGATCGTCGTGTACAATCAAGAGTAAATGTACTGTCCACGTTGTTCAGGGGAGCCCCATGGGATAAGCTGATTACCTACTGTATAGTAGTCCATTGGGGTATCGGGACTGGCGTCATACGGAATAGCGGAACCCGAATCCGAACACAAAGACTCACCAACGGAAAGTTGAAGTTGATAGGTAATCGTGACTCACTAGTTCATGAGCTTATTGTCACATGTAGTTCAGTAAGAAATCTTGCGGAAAGACGGGCAGGGTGCCTTAGTGAGTCTGCCACTTCTGTCTTCCTCTTCCACATAAAAGGTTCAAAGCAACCTGCGGTTTTGAGCAAGACAATGAGAATTTCGGTAGGTGGGGTCACCCCCAACTGGCAACGTGCGCCACAGCCAGAAAAGGTAATGTGGTATATTAACCCTAACCCTAGCCCGCATGTTCGTCTCCTGCCCGCAGCGTCGCTGAAAATCTGCTGAATGCCGTCCGTGCAAGAACAGTCACCTCCCGACCCTCTCCTCCAAAATGTCCCCCACGCGTTGTTGCCGTTCTTACGTTCTCAGTCCCAAAACACACTGACACGCTTGTACCAACGACCATCATCATGCCTGTCGATATTTCGGTAAGTTTTGTTGTCCGAGCACCCAGGAACGGAGCTCTGAAACATCGCAAGTCTACTCGGACCGCTAGAGCGCCAGCTCATCATGAATTTGTTATGGCTGGAAAGCTCAATTCCGGCGAACACGATGACTGCCTGGGTTGTCCCGGAAGGAAGAAAGTCAGTGCAACCTCATTTCCAGCCTACGGCTCGGATGAGGTACTCAGAACCCGTGTCTATGCCATTTCAGAATGTACGACGACGCGTTGGCGGAAATGATTGGACTGCATATCATTCAAAATTCCCCAGCAAAACTCGCGCTCAATTCAACTTTCAAATCAAGCTTGAGGCAGGCCATTACGGGAGGGTGAGTGAGTAGAACTGCGCGATCATGTCGACTGAGGTGTGACATCTAGGGGTACTACTGGTAGTTTTGGTGCACCAGCAGATAATGACAAGAAACAGCCCACTACTATTGACACCCTTGATGCTTACGCTTTGGAGAGGTGGGAGGTGAGTGCTCAGGTTTGAATTTTAGCATATATTCACCCCATGTCATCTGTTCAGACTATTCTTCATTATATGGTGTCCTCCGGCCAAGGCCAACTCCCAACCAAACCCTCGCAAGGTGTTTTATATCTTCTCCAGCGTAGCGAGTTGATGAAGAGTGTCCAGTAAGTGTCCAGGCAGATTTCACGGCAAACTAGAATGCATATGTTTCCAGCGGTTCTCCCCTTCAGATCACCTCTTCAGGATTCCAATTTCTTCTGCATTCACCACATGATCAGTTATGGAGCCTTCTACTTCAGTATCTGCACATGGCAGAGGTATATTTGACTGTATGCACATCTCTCTCCTCCTGACCGTACGGTGCTAGGAAAGGCAAATGGACTTGGTGGAAGTCCTCAGCTTTCTCTTCATGCTTTCGACGATGGAACTCGGACGCGTGAGTCATACCGTTCTCAAAGTAACCACCGCTGAGGTCAGCGGATACCATTTTGACACCCAGGAGTATTCCACGGACCCACTGAGTGAAACACAAATGGCTATGCTAGAGGACCTTCGAGATTACGGACTCGTCTGGCAAAGAAAGGTTTGGCCATTCAGTGTTCTTTGTTACCCTGCCTCACCCGACCCGCTTCACCCGATCTTAGGCGTCATCCAAGCGTTTCAGCCCTACGCGTTTGGCCACCACGCTAACCTCACTTTCACCTCCGTTACCGACTTCGAGTACCTCAGGGACCTCCCGGGCAAGCTCAGGTACATCTGTCGCGCTGACTACGGGAGCGGGTCAACAAGGGTTTATCGTTCTAGAGACAAACTATAGGATATATGCATACACTGGTAAAATGGTCATTGGAAACTCCTTCACTAAAGCTTATGTGTCGACCCTAGACAATCCCCTTGAGATTGCTGTTCTGAACCTGTTCATCACAATGAAGTATCGTTTTCCGAACTTGGTTGTCGGTATACTCACGCGTGAGAGCGTGCGGAAAGCGTTGAGCAACGGCATCTCCGCAGACCAGGTACGTTATCAATCTATTTTAGGGCCCGTAGAGGCATTCACCGACTGCGGCGTTCTAGATCATCAGCTACCTTACGACCCACGCCCATCCACAAATGCGGAAGAATGTAACATACTCACTAACTGCGTCGCTGCAGTAGCCATCACACTCACGTACGTCATTTGCACAGAATCCGCTACTCCCCGTGACAGTACAAGATCAAATACGGCTATGGGAACTAGAAAGAAACCGTCTCAAATCCGCAGAAGGTTCGTTCACACCGCGCCCACATGCGCAGCAAGCACTTATGCGCTTGGATCCACCCACGAACAGGTTTTATCTACAAGGATTTCGCTTCACAAGCCGATTACGAATACGTGCTGTCGTATGCGAAGCAATTAGGGGTCGTCTTGTGGGAGAACGCTGTGAAACGGGCTTTCTTCGGCACCCTCGAAGGCCATGCAAATATTAGGGGATTCATTGAGAGACGGACCGGAGGGGGCTAGCCCACCCCTGGAAGGACCCAGCGTCAAATGACGACCCTAATCAATTGAATGAGTGTTGGACGTGCAAACACTATTATACGACGGTACGACCTCTATGAACTATCCGATTGGAGAAATCACACGTTGATGATCAACGCGACTCTTTTAAGCAACTCCACGGAAGGCACACCCGACTACCCGAGGCTCGGAATGACATACTGTGTCCCCCAAGCGCTATGTCATCCGGTAGTTCCCAGCCACTAAGACCAGATTAAGGTTTTGGCGGAAGGGGATGGATGGTCCGATTGTCCAGGCTATGTGCTATATTGTATTAGCTAGTGTAAGGTTGTCATTAATGCACAGCGGCAATTATCCAGAGTACAACATAGATACGTGCACAGCGCGTCGTAAATACCCGTGTCATGCAAACATGGAAGCTGTGTTTACTTCATCTTCCTGGCAGAGAACGAAGCCACCCTCGAAACCGACGGCATGCTCGTCCGTTGCGGTGTCCCGCCAACGGCCAACAAGGCTACGCTCATGAACGTAACCTTTAAATATCCAGCGGCCGGTGTCGCGATATTGATTGTTCATCTGATCCGTCCGTGATGAGATTTGGGAAATTGAAGCAGTTGCGTTACGTACCGGAAGGCGAAGGAGGACAACTAAGCCGTCCCACTGCCGAATTCGCCCAATATACGAATGGTAACCCCAAGCCTCTCCTTGTCTTTCACACGTCTGCATCAACAATCGATGAATGAACGGGGAAAAGGAGGGGAGGGGGAAGCGAAAGGGGGCGAGAAACCCACCTCGCCGGTGATGATAATGTCCTGCACACCGCTTGGTAATTCTTCGACAAAGTCTTCGTACTCATCGGTGTCTTCCGTATTGTTCTGCATCGTGGCGCCTGAGTCTTCTTGGCGGCACCACTCGCGATTTGATTCGTTGGGCAATTGGTCGTGTGCTCCGGTGGAGTAAGGGGGTTTGCGATCAGGGTGGTATGTCTCGTACCACGTGTTCTTGCCCGTACTGGGGTCGAAAATTTCTAGCCCGGTCTGTGCATCACGCGGAAATAAATGATATGAGTTAATAAAAGTGTGTAAACGTTCCTTACACTGCGGCGAGTAAACTCCAAATCATGGGGGAGCCAGGCGTTAAAGATATCTTCGCCGAGACCATCAGGGCGCGGCGGAGCGAGAAGAGGCTCGCTAAACGATAAGCAATGATGCTCCTCAAAGGAACAGGAGATCCGCTCCTGGACCAAATGCACACTGGCGGCGGACATACGTCGATCCACGACTGCGTTGAGATGTGCAAATATATCAGGAACCTACATGAATTGCGGGATGAGCGTTGATATGAAAATTTTGAAACACGAGGTTGACCCACAAAGATACGACCACTCCATTTACCAACCAATGTGCCAAGAGAGTAAACAATACCTTTTAGGGGTCGCTCTACAGCCGACGGTGTGTGGCAAGCCGCCAAGCGAAACCAGTCCTTGTCGAGTCGTTCACTGGTGACGCCGGGGCTATGTTGGAAGAAACGGGTACGGGTATGATAATGGAATTCTCGGACGTCTTCCTGCGTCAGTGCGGGGGTTCCGAGGTTTCGGGCAACGGCTTCTTCCCGTGTTGCTGGGAGAAGAGCGATGCGTGACGGAAGCGGAATCGTGTCGTGCCATGCTTCTTGTCGCACAGCGAAGTTCAAGAGAGCGGCGGGGGTAAGCGGAGGTACTGCGAGCTTAAGCTTGTGGCCAAGATAATGGATTTGAGTGACGAGCGGCGGGGGGCCAGAGAAACCGGCGATCTCGTTGTGTTCTTCACATAATGGAAAGTAGAAATAAGTATCGGTAGCAAAAATCGAAGGATACTGGACTCGAGATTTCAGCACCCCATGAAAGCAAGCGCGGCTGCACTCTACCTGATAACCGCGAACTATAAAGGGGAGAATTGCATTCGTAAGTGCAGTACGTACTGCAGGAGCTTCGGCCATGACCCTCTCTGGATACTTATCAGAAGAAACGCAAAGTGATAGCGGAAAGAGCTCACCTTTGCTGCTCGTCATCCAAAGCAGCCATACGGCCAAAGACATGCCCTCGGGATCTGATGGAGGTGGTATAGAGTGGCCGGCACTCACAGACAAAGGGGGGCTCCTTAGAGCAACCACCCCGAGGACCCAGTCGGGGAGATTTGCCCAAGCAAAGAGATGCCTTTCATTGCGACCGTCGTTCTCAAGTAGCATCAAATACGCCTTCCAAAGGGCTTCTCGGTCGAGGAGAAGGGACGGATTGCCGCGCTTTATGTGCTTCAGCGCGATAAAGCGACTACGGAGTTCTTGGGCTAAGCAAGGAGCGTACATCCACCTGTCTGTTAGCCGACGCTCGATGGCTTCGCAATCGAACTTGTGTCGGAAGATGCGCGCGTAGAGCCCGCTGTTGTTGGTGATGGACAGGTGGTCGTACAGCGCGCGGCATGTGAGCAAAAGCGAAATGAGGTTTGTCGGTGGGCCGAGGAACGGGTCGATGGCGAGATGGAAGGCAATGTCGTCGAAAAAGGGGACAAGCCTTTCGAAGGCAAACATCATGACAAGGGAGGGGGCGGATGATAGCAGGATGGACGGCAGCGGGGCGGATTTATTTAAGTTGACCTTGAAAAACGACTGAATCGGAGCGAATATGGATTTGATGATAATCTACATACAACGTTGATCGCCGCGACCTTCTCCGTGAATTGGAGAGTGCCGCCTGAATGACCGAATCATTACGAGATAGCGGGCATGGAGTCCCTGAAACGAGGTCAACGCGAAGCATATAGGAAATCGCTCAAACGTACGCTCGAGACGTCCTTGTCATCGCGCGGCGTCCTCGTCCTCGTCACGGTCGTCTTCGCACAACACAACCCAAAAAAAGAAGGTCGCCGTCAACCGAGCCTGCCAACGCAACCGAGCTGTACTGCAACCAGTTCCGACGGCAGCATCCAGTCCCCACAGCGCTCCCACAGGAAAAAAAAAGACATGGACTCGGCAGTGAGCGGACGTTCATATCCGCGCAAATTCTGTCCATCATTCATGTTCGCCACAGGCACCGGGGAACACATTTCGTTTCCATTGGAACCGTAGTCATGTGATCAGACATCCTCCGCTCAAGCGCTCATTGCTGATGGACACCTTCCCTGCTTCGCCCCACTGTTTTTTGACGTCCGTTTGCAAGCTCAGACTGTATGGGCGGTGTCAAGGTATGTCACGACTGCGGCGGGCTCAGACCCGTGTGCACTGACCGAGTCA
The DNA here is from genome assembly GCA_038090975.1 of Boletellus pseudochrysenteroides. Lineage (NCBI taxonomy): Eukaryota > Fungi > Basidiomycota > Agaricomycetes > Boletales > Boletaceae > Boletellus > Boletellus pseudochrysenteroides. Next base: position 13,620 of record JBBPNQ010000226.1, read on the forward strand.
GCCCGACATGCGAGCGCATTCAAATATTTGGGGTCGAGCCACTCTGAGTGGCCAGATGAGCTGATCCCGCGGTGGTTCTGTGCAGCTATATATTGTTGTGGGGCGATCGGACGCGGGTTGGACGTCCGTAGCCAATTTCTTGGCAGCAGGACAGAGTTTGGTTCGTGCTGTGTCGACGTAAGTGGCCGGTGCTGGTGGAATCTGATCCAAGGCTGCGGAAGAACGACCAGGGTACATAGAACGCTTGATATATGGACCAACGGAACTTTGATTCGCCCGGACGGAGATACGGCTCTGCTGTCGCTAAAATGCGTGAGTCGTGCAGCTAACCCCTAAGAGCATTAGTGTTGGCCCGTGTCGGCACTGCGTGGGACTCCGACCTCGGCTGTCGACTCGTCGGACTCGCTGGGTCGGAAACACCATGGTGACTGCATCGGAAGGGGTGCCCGCACCATCACTTGTCTCCGTTGGTGCTGTAACGGGATGACAGAGGCGAGTGGCGCTCTACTGCATACAGGGCATTCCAGAATGGAAGCTGATCAAGCAGTATGAGAGCCCTTCTTTTCCACAGAACGGCCAACATCACGCGCGGTGGAGAGCTAGGTCCTAGATATGGACGCGGGGACTTGCCATCTCCCCTGACAGTCCAGTTGCCCGCTGTTCTTGATGTTCACAGCGCACAGCCCAGTCAATCTAACCTTCTCTCCCCGCAGTGACTGTCGGCTCGTCCACAATGCTGTCGCAGAGCACGGAGGCCGACGTGGTGTTCGTCCCAAACGCTTCCTCGGGCGGGTTCCCACTGGAAACCAGCGCTCCGAGTCACGGTCAGTGAAACCCTCAGGAGAAATGTATTACGCCGTCACGAATCATACGCGTGACCCTAAAGGACTAATCTAAATCTGTAAACTCGAGCACACGCTGTCTTTGGGTCACCACACGTCCCCCATCGATCATCGATCATCCGTCGCGACGGTATCGTTCCATACAGAATGTTCTCCCGCGATCCAGCTACGCTTCACACGACCTCATGAAAAAGGCAGCGGATCGCGAACAAGTGATTCGGGGTGGGCATCAATGCTCCATAACATAACACATTCCGGACGTTGCCCCACGCGCTCCGCCTATTTTTCCGCGTTTCGGTCAATTCCGACCCGAAACCGTTTGTCGCACAAATGACGAGCTGACCGGACGAATATCCAATCAATACTCGCGATCTATGCCTATCCAAGTCAGAATGAGTCACATATTGATCCGCTATGACAGGCATGACAAACCTCGCTGTCACCGCAGGGTGTTTCTAATCTGAGGTACGTGTCCACACTGTCTGTCGAGTTCAACAGAGGTGTCATACTTATGTAGTCACTGAAACAAATTCGCATGAAAGGGCTATCTGAACACCCTGGGACCATATGATTTTGGGCCACGGCGAAACTTAAATGATACAAAGTTAAGTTCACTGTTTGGCAACGGGAACACGTTATTATCGCTCCCGACCTCAGGTGCAGTCTGTCGGATCCCAATCCGTCCGAGGGCTGCGTTGCTATGGTCGACGGAGTTTGGCAGCCAAAAGGACCGCGCATTCTCAACCAACCCCCATCCAGGGGATTCAAATGTCCAACCTCCTATTTCTGCAACTCCAAATCATATATTTGCGTGTTCCGTTTCCCGTGTGATAATTTGGTAGGGGAATCCCTACACGCCCCGCGTAAGCAAAAACGGTCAGAGGTCACGCTCACATACCTTTTGAAGCGAATATCCCAACAAAATCTGAGCAGACTCTTTTATTTTACTCTCTGGCAAGCGTCGTTAGGGAGGGAACGGTTGAAACACATCGCATCGACTAGTAGCGGCGCCCAGGCTTCCAGGGAAATGCCGTGTCTTGTGGAACATTCGACGATGGCGGTCCATGTCATAAACGGAGAAAGATCGACCTGCACGTTTCGCAGGTGAGGTAAACAACGTACAAGACCACCTTCGCCGATCAGACTAGGACACACCTGGTTCACCGCAGGGCCTGGTAAACCTTTGCCCAGCAACTCGTTCATATGTCGCACACCAAAATGGCTTACCCCGACGCCCCTCAGCTTGCCCCCTTTCTGTGCCTCCACAATGGCTTCCCGGCTCACTCGGCGCATCTGTGGTTTCCCCAGGGTGCTGTGAATGAGATGTGGCCCAAACGACACTCTTCGGGGGACAGTACTTGTTGGCCACTTTGACCACGTTGGTTTTACCATTGTTCGATTTCGCCTTGGAGGTATCCCCTCGTTGTTGTACCAATCCACGGAGTCCCATGAAAGCACTGACACCGTGGCAGATCGTGCGTTCGAGAGTTGGTTCTGGATGCCTATAATATGTGGTAGCCTGCCTGCCTGCCTGACTCGGCGGGTAGCTTGTCAACGAATTCCAGCGTTGTCGTGGAGCAGGCTGACCTTGAGTACCCACCGCACCATCTTGTAATTGCTGTCCATCTGGCAGGTACCCATGGTTCATGTTTCAAGACGGGCGCCTTTCGCTCCCTGGTTCTCGTCAACGCACCGGACCCCAAAACAGGGAACTCATTCCCGTCATGCAACTGAGGTCTCCTACCGTGACCGAGTTAACTGATCACCCCCAATGAATCAGTAGCACTTACTTTGCACTTTGATCACAACGTCGACGTTGTCATGTATGCACTGAGTGCCTATCAACTGGGGGTTGCTGGAGTTTGATGGATGCCGCATGTATACTAGTAGCGACCTCTCGTCGTCACATGCCTGGACGCCGTTCATAAAAGAGTGCACTCACTGAGGGGACACAATCAAGGATGCTCTCTAAAATGCTATGCCCGTGACGCGATAAAATCTCTCGAGACGAGCAAGGGTATAGGCCATCTGACCTTCAATCCAAGGCGTGAGACCCGGAGGTCATGGACGGTCTATGAGGGTTCCCCATCATACTAGAAAGTACCAACCCTGAGGCGAAGGTAGCGCTTATGTAAGCACGAAGTTGTCTGAATCAGCGGGTGGAAACGACCGAACGCCAAGTACACCTGTGCTACCGCAGGCTGTCCAAGAACCGAGAAATGCGTCCATGATGTCGTAGTAGGAGTAAGCACAGATAAGAAAGTGTGAATTAACCACTGGAGATATTGTCACGTTCGAATTGTGACGTGACACGTTTAATCTCCTCGGAGTTGCTCATGATGCCGCGAGTCTTCTCTTCAGGGATTGGCGTCTAAAATTCAAGTCCCGCGCTCACGTGCTCGAAGACAAAAGTTGTATTACATGGCACGACCTCGGGCTCTGTATTTTTATACGTGCCGGTAAACATCCAGAGGAATGTTATCCGAGTCCATATATCAAGGCCGAAAAGTAGTACTTGTAGTCATGCAGCTGATTGTTTTTGCACTTCCAGTGACAGTAGACAAGATGCCATTGACCTTCCAGTTCTTGCGCAGCGAAACCTCACACCGAACGAGCGGACAAAAGGGGCTTTCTCATTATTGAAAACTATTCAAAGTGGTACAACAAGGAATCCTCCAGCATCTGCAGAAACATGATCAGCGGAACAAGAAACAAGAATATAGCTGCTCGCTGCGCCAAAATAGATCAGACATCCAAAGGAAGGTTCTTATTGACCCACATCGCGCCAACCCCCGCTTCCCGCTCAGCGCACCACATGGCGGCCCACGCTCGGCACATGCTTTTGGGTTCACACGGCTCAAGGGGGAATATAAGCGTTCCGCGCTGGGGGAGTACTCCGACTGGAGGGCGCTAGAGTGGAAACTGCGAATAAACGGAATGCTTCATCATGGAAGTGGCGCAGCAAGGCAACGCGATACAATCGAAACCAAAACTCACTCGTTGAATGCATACACGGTCGATCAAGCTAGTGGTCACATTGCGTCACCTGACGGAGTAGAATATCAGTAACGCACATTTTAAAGGTGAAGCAATACAGTAAATGTCAGACAAAATGGCACTGGCAAGTACACTGTGCACTCCGGAGAGTGCTGTTCGTTGCGAACGAACTGCTCTGTTCCTCGGCATGGTCGTGTAGGACGGGGAAGAGAATAAAGTCATCACGAAAGGGAGAAAAAATCCAAAGGCAAGAGACACTTACACCAAGGCTCGAACAACCTTGATGGTCGCGATGATGAAAATTTATAGGACGCGATATGTGTGGCTCAGTTTGGGAATGGTCTGTGCGTAGTGATTACATAATATCCTTTATAAGCTTTCAGTCGATGCCAGTATGATAGACCCCAACACCGACGACGACGGGAAACTGGTATTGCAGCACTGATGCCCGCAGTGGACTCTCCGATACACCCTCAAGTCATTCCGGAACGCAGGCGTCACGAATCACCCGCCGTTATTGACGTTGATGCGCTCGATGCCGACGATGTTGTATATGTCGGTTCAGCACGCCCTAGCCAAAGGAGGCATGTTGGAGAGGACGGAAGTACCCTTACAGTGACAAGCAACGTCATCCATGTCACTGACAGTGAAGACGACGACGAAGTTCAATTCATTGGTCATAACCCTGCCCGCCCGCCACCTCCGCTGGGTGAGTTTGTTTCGCATCTTGTGTGTGGTACACTCGTTAACTTGTGCAATAGTCAGAAGAGCACGCATATTTTCTCCTCCACCCCCTCCGCAAATCGGTGGCATCCCCCCAGTACCACAGATCCCTCAAAGGTTCCTCCGTCAGCGCCCACCCCCTGGACTTATTATTCCCAATGAGGATCCATTCCCATTCGAGGCTGACTTGCGACCTGCACCTTCTGCTGACCAATTATTTCCGGTTCCTGCTGCTCCGTCGCATCATGTCCCATCCATGGGCTTTGGTGGTGCGTTACTGGCTGGTGTGCGGCGATTCATGGACCCTAGTAACACTTCCCGACGGCCCGAACGCCATAATAGCTGGGGCGTCTCCGGTTCATTTATTATGCGATGGGATCCCTTCGACTTCGCAGGGGAGGAAGAAGACGATTTATTAGATGGACTGGACGATATAGGTTTCTTAGGCGAGGAGGACAATCTCTTCACCGCTGGCAGAGTGAGAAGTCAAATAGAACGAGCATTCAAACAACGCGGTCGCGATGACCGGGCCGAACCTGATTATAAGCCAGGTTACACCCATCCAGACCCGCCACTACCTGGGTTCACACATGATTTCTCACCTTCATCATCACCGTCCGTCACCGAGGACGACATTTCTGCAGCACGTCGGGCCAGCGGTAGTGGGACTCGAGTATGCGAAGCCACCCTTGTATGTGCTGCTTGCCGTGACCCTCTTGTTCTTGGAGCTTCCGATGTTGGGGAGAACCGCGCCAGGCGGAAGTTATGGGGCTTGCGTTGCGGTCATTTACTTGATGGCAAGTGCATCGAAAAGTTGATGGAGCCTACTCCTTCAGCTCCCGAGGCATCCGGATCAAGCAGTAGAAGAACAACTACGGAGCCGGCGGAGTACCCACCGCCACTGAGTCAAGATACCGTAGTTGTTGATTCCGATGCTGGCTCAATGCGGTCACGATTACGCCCCCGCCGCGGGATGCCGGGGTCATTTCCCTCGACTCGCCTCCCCGTTTCCGCCCCAAGTGGACGCCGTGCCACTAGGACCCAGGCAGCTCACCGAAGTAACCGCAAGGGCAAAGGAAAGATGAAGGCCCCTGTCGTAGATGCTGAGCACGAGTGGAGTTGTCCGGTTAGTGAGTGCGGACGCGTCCATCTCAGCCTGCTGATTGACGGGCGGTGGACGATGGATGAGAAAAGAGGTGCAGTTGCAGTGTTTGTATGATTCTGGCGAGCTTGGTGTATGCTTACGTGGGTGACCGGTGACCCCCTCCACCTGGACACGCATATCCATACTGAGACTGATCGTGTCGCGGTACTGAGCATAATTTATACCACGCATATTGTAGCGACGGCACCCTGATCCCACTCGTGTCCGACGCGAGTGTAGCCTCGGTCGCGGATGGATCCTGTGCGAACATCCCAGGGCATTCCGCGAAACCAATGCACTGCCATGGCGTTGTGTCCCTGTAGTAATTCTAATTCTAATTGCACGGAGAGCGAGAAGGATGGTCACATGAAATTCTGGTCTGCTCGCTAACACCGACCGTGGCCTACCACGTTCACGAATCGAAGGTCCAATGGTGCAACGTGTCTATTGTGTTTACACGCAATCTAGTATTCTCTTTTCTGTCCACAATTACCACTATCTTAACCCGCAGAGCACGCGTAGTACGCATGCCAGGACGGACAGGACACTGACGGTTCCGTGCCTCGTGATTGATATGTCTGTGCCCGTTTCACCGTTGAACACTTCAAGTTCATCCATCACCTCCTCGCGTTTCGGACTGGCTTCCGCAGGACTCGCGAATCTAGCCCTTCCCTCGTGCTCAATACTCCGCTTTTATTTTGACTGGCCTCCAGCCCTTGTGTTCTTCCTGCTCCCATCTGGCTTTGTCCCGCTGAGCAAGCTATGGGTGACTCGGCCCTCTCCACTACGCCGCGACGGTACCTCCAAAGACAATGGAAGAGAAACAAGCCTGTGAGTCGCCGTCCTCATGATCAGTCGACGATGGTGGATCAATCTGACGAGATTGCTTTTGTCAAGCACCTTCCACCTTCTGATTCGCTCCCTGCACTACGTCTGTGCCCCAATCGCCCCTTGTTTGTATGTGCTCAGTGTGGCTTCGCAAACTCGTGGATCCCCCTTTGTCTGTGGTGCGAATGGACGTCAACCGAGGCAACAAAACAATTTGAGGCGAGCTTGCCAAGGCCACGCAGGCTAAGTGCACCGTCTAGGGCAGTCCCCGCACCAAAGGCGACTGGACAACATCCCCGGAGGAGAATGTCTGCCGAGTCTACAGTTTCGAGTGCAGGTCCTCACACCCCCCAGAGTGAACGAGCGTTTGCCTCAATTCATTCTACAAGCGGTGTGCCTGGTATTACGACAGTCTTGGAAGCCTTTCACCGTAATATATGTCACGCCGAGCGACGGTTGGACCCACATAACGTTGAGGCTGCGGACCGCGCCGTGGTCCCTTTATCTGTCGTGTCCACAAACTCCCACAACGTCCAAAAGGAAACGGTCGACAGTGGTGGCGTGCATCGAGTCGCCACAGCAACCTCGATAACGGTACTTATATCCTACTTCTCATCCATGACCACGTCCGAGAATGGTAAATGTACTGATCTGCGTTGTTCTCGTTTGTAGCCGCCGCTCCCGACTCCTTCCTTTCCGAACGTCGCACCCGAGCCCGAGATAGAACTACACAAACGCAGCTGCGAAGAACGGGATCCGAAGAGAAACTCAAGGCGCCACCAGAGGGGACTTCCAGCACTTTGCGTCCGTCCTCCACCCTCGCGCGTTCGTGCCTCGTGCTCCCCAGCCCGTACTGTTGAACGTAGGGGGGCAGATAACGTCATGACCACGCGGGCCATGGACTCTGCCACATCGGTGCTAATGGAAGCATCTGCTACACCGCGTAGTACGGGGTCGATGGATATATCGGACGGCGGGCTTATGAACTCGACGCCGTCTATTTCTTCATCACAGTGTTCCCCTAAGCGTGGGCTGCGCAGGGCCAAAAATATGACGTTGCTCAAACGCGGATCCTCTGTCTCAGTCCGCTCCCGTTCTCCTTTACGAGAAAGCGTGGATATATATCCAACGTCTTCAGCGGAAGCACGACAGTCACATGCTCTATCAGTGACGCCTTCTCATGATCATGATGCTCCCCCTGTTCGCTTGGGACACCCGAGTCGACCGTATTATTCTGCGATTCGCAAGGACATGTCACGTCCAACTAGTCCCGTCTTCTCTATAACAGCCCCTCGCACCCCCTCTCCGATCCCATCGCTTACGGGTTACGTACCACGGGGGACGAAATCTCTCGACTGTGATAACCGATCGGGCATCCAATATGCACAGGAATTGCGCCCCATGTCGATGGTGTTATCTGGTCAGGCCACGTCACCAATCTCAGGTTCTGGATTTTCGCTGAGTGGGGAGATGGAGTTGCGGATGAATTTGGCGCGGTGGCGACGGGAGAATACTCCAGACGAGCCGGGTGGCTATCACTTCCGAGAGACGAGTAGGTGGTCGAGCGGGGTGGGTATGAAGAGGAGGGTCAAACAAATTGGCAGGGGTTTGAAGGAACTCGTGCTTGGCAGACTGTAATTCGTAGGCACTGGGACGATCGTCACGTGACCAGGTCATAACGGTCACATGACGATATACCCCTGCGATCATGTTCAGACTGGTTGACATCTGGCAGCGAGGAAAACTCGACGACCTGCAAGTGTTTGAGACGCGTAGGAGCTGCAATTCCGATTGTAGACTTCCTGTCTTGAGCACTTGCCATCCAGGCTTCCTCCACGCAGCTGCACAGCCCACCTCACCCTGAGACTCTGGCGCTCCCAACTACCTTCTCTCCTTTCTTGTGAACCTTTCTGATTCCTGCCCCATATCTTTTTGCTCATGATTGGTCGAAAGATTGTCGACCGAGTAGACGAACTTCTTGATGCACCACAACCCCCCAACAACCGCTACCTTCAACCACCACCCCTGCGAATCGATACCGGTCGGCGTCTGACACCGACAGCAGGGGTGGTCAATGTACGAGTTTTATCATCATCTTGGCGTGGGCTGACACCCGACCGTTTGGCCAGGAGTGCACGAACACGACCATACACCCCCATGATCTCGCCCCTCCCCGCATAGCCTATTCCGCCTTGTACGTGCTTCTCCTATCGAAACCCGATTCACGCTGAGCGTTCGGTCAGCACACCCAACTTTAGCCTCACTTTCGGCATGCCTAATCCTACTACTAATTTCCCGACGCGTGTGGGATCCCCGTGCGGATCAGTCAGCGAGGCAAGTTCTCGCAGCAATCGCTACTCCGTCGCCGAACAAGCCCTCGCCAGCGCATTGAAGAGCAGCGAAGAGGAACGTTCTCCCCTCGAACTCCAGATTGGTGCCTTGCAACGGGCCACCATAGCCCTGGGTACACGTGCCAAAGAGTCCCAGGCACGTGTTGCAAAGCTCAAGTTATCCCTGACAGAGAGAGACACAGACCCGAGCATATACGTCGCACTCCAGCAAGAGCGCTGGATGGCGGAAAAGCGGCAATCTGCGGTAGACAAGGAGGTGGAGGTGTTGACTCAGCATCTGAAACGCTTGGAGGCGGATCGGGAGTCGGGCCAACACGACGGTGAGGATCGTGGCTCGCCGCCAGCCCTTAACAACGAGGCCAGATGGAGTGCCAATCTCGCCCGCTTTTTTGACCATTCTCCCACGAAGGCGTCGTTCAACCTCAATCTTAAGTGCAGGCTCGCTCTTGACCAGCCATTCCCACGTCGAATGACAATGAGCGACGTCTCTCCTCTCCGCCTCCGGCCGTCGTCTGTCACCCCTCCCCTGCGACGCCTTACGACCAAACATTCACGACCTTCGTCGATAGCTGGTGATGTATTTAACCCAGTGAAACGTCCTTGCCGACCTCGTCCTGGTATCTCTTCCTCCGATTTACCCCCACTCACGAAGGGCGCAGAAAATAGTGCAAAAACGCGTTCTGTCTCGGACCGTTCGGTGTCCTCACGCAGCTCTCGCCTAACTGCCGAAGCACTCTCTGACGGCTCCGAAGGTCGTGTATCTACGCGAGCCTCCACACCGCCACTCTCCGTTTCGTCAATGGGCTCTTCATCATCGCGGGGCGTGGGCGAAGAGACCGGAGGCATGGCCACCATCATCAGCCATGTCATCACCCGCACACGCTCTGAAATTCTTGCGGACTTGGACAGGGATGCCATCCACGTGCCAGAGTATGCAGTGAACCTCCTCGGGGAATTTGACCTTATCCACGATGAATTCTCTCTCCCGGATAGGGAGCTCTTTATCAAGCCGAGGGAGATGAAACCTATCGAGGTTGCCCCCCCACCAGAACCAGCGGATGTTCCTCGGCCGTCCGAGGAGTCCGACACGGGCCCGTACACGTCATTCGCCCTGCCGCCGTTTTCAGTCGAAACGTCCTGGTCACTCAATTCACCACTCAATTCGCCGTCATCACCTTCTACCCCTCGCATGCATCGCGCCTCTCTACAGCCACTGACCCCGGACTCGTCATCTTTTTCCCGTTCGAGTACTCCCACGACCCCTCGGCCATCACAGAGCTCCAAAGGTCCTCGGGCTCGCCATTCGCTTCTCTTCTACATGCGGAAAAACAAGAACGGTTCTGGAGAATACAGCCCTGCTTCGTCATCCGTTCGTGTAGAGAGCTTGCTTGGGAACAGTCCTGTTTCCGTCTCAGGAAGCGCAGTATCAAAGAAACGGTTCTCGTTTTTCTCGCGAAAATAGACCAGAGACACGTGGCTCAACTGCATATCCATGACACTACCGACGACTTTACTACTACTATTACCTAGCCTGCAATCTATTGCCCTCGTAGCGTAGCATATACACCTCTGGAAATTGTATATACCTACGTTTACATTAGCATCTGGATCTGTTTTATTACTGGTCCTAAATCAGATTAGGTTGCTTCAAAGTGGGAGGGGGTGCATTTGAAAAAAAAAAGTGAACCCGACCCGGATTGAACGGATGACCTTATGGAATCACTCTGTGCGAGCTGGAATCATACGCGCTACCACTGCGCCACGGGTTCTCCAAT
>JBBPNQ010000227.1:0-24218 GCA_038090975.1 Boletellus pseudochrysenteroides
AAAGAAGTGAGCCACGACACGAAAATGGCAAAGCTCATCAGGGCAGACGTCAACTGGATCACTTCTCCAAGGTTCGTTTATTTGCAACCTGCGCTCTGTGTTTCTGAAACCCCAGCGTGTCCTGTAGGGATTTTACGTGTGTCGTCCGCTTCAAGTGTCTGGATTGGCTTATTGACGACAACGCTACAGTGATGTAGATGCGAAACAAACATGGCGTATCAGGGCGATCCCGGACTCGCCGCGTCTCGTGTATTTCGGACGTAAGTCTATAGATAAGGGTGTCGTATTCCCATAACCGAGTTTGCTTCCAGGTGTGGACGTGGTCACGGTCGTGTATGGTAAGCTAAGACACTCTTGACACACCTCTCGGGCTCAACACCCACGGCCCGTGCAGGCTTCTACAAAATCAGGTATGAGCTACCCCCGCACGCGCATGGCCCCACTCACGTCGACTCAGGAACAAATGTATCTTGGACGTCGTCGACGTCGATACGCCCGCCTGGGAACGGCAGGGCACCGGATTCTGGCTCGACGTCCCAGAACCCATCTTGGCTCTGATGCGGTCCAAGGGTCTACGACCCGCCGCAGCGATCCATTCTGCGTGTCACGCGTGGATGAACCAGTTTGCGTTGGCGGCAGAGTTGAGGACGGAGTGCAAGGCTGCAGAGAAGGAGTACAAGGTCACCGCGTCGAGGCGGAAGCGACCGGCGAGGTAAGCCGAAATGGCGTGCGTGGCATCGGTCTGCTGAGGGTCGGTCGTATTCTGTGCAGGCTTATATTTTACGACACGTCGGGAAAGGGCGGTGCTTCGGCGCAAGGTTTTGATCACGGTGGGTTCGGTTAGTCGTGCGTGTGTCCTCAGACAAACGTCGCGCGTACAGCCTCTGAGATTCTACGCAAAGCCCACGATGCCGTCGAGCGCTGTTCGTGCGCGGAAGGCTGCGCATACTGTATGTATTTGTCTTTTTCTTGTGTCGACGCACATCCCGATCTCAAATACGACATGGGCTATTCCTCAGGCATCCACAGCGCGACTTGCAGAGAGGAAAACAAGGTCTCATCCAAGCTGGGAGCGCTGCTCGTCCTGCGTGGGCTTCTTAATTTGGAAATTAACCCGGAGAGTATTCCGGAGAGGGTGGATGAAGAGACAGGATTTGATACGATCGTGGAGGCGGATTACGTGCGGGCTGTAGATGGGGTGGACGTTGAACGCTGAACGTCGAGTAGACGAGAGCATAGATTGTGGTTTGAGGGCAGTCTGTTGATTCGATCTGTTTTCCGGGGTGTCGCATCCCTCAATAATATCACCGTCATTGATTATTCCGACTTTTTCAGAATAAGGGACTGATATGCTCATCGAACGGGGCCTGTCAAGCAAATTTAGGAGTCACCCTCGAAGCGGAACACTTCCTCGAGATCCTAATGGCCGATGCCACTCAGTACTCAACCAGCCCTCATCTCACGCACTCACCGTCCACCACGGGAGGTCCCCCCCACTCCCCGTGGCACCCTCATGAAAGCTCTCCTGCATCCCGTCGGTCAGCTTCCACCACCGCTGTGTGTCCTCATCGGCCGCGATTGCTGCCATGTCCCTGTCATAGTCCTCGCCGGTGTACTTGAACGTGGCGACAAGGAGCTGGAGAGGGGCATAGTGGTGGATGGAATAGTCGGTGATGTGGTGGCGGGCGAGCGTGGCGAGGACGGCGGGCCAAACGGCTGCGTGGACGGCCTTGTATTCCGCTGCACGCTCGGGTTTGAGCTGTGTCGGCTCGGTGGGTCAGTATGGGCGACAGGACGGGAACGATGGGTCACAATTGTGACCCACAGCGGTTGGATCAGTACTTGAATTTACCTTGATGATTTGGCAGATGCGTTTCGGTTCGGGCATTTGGTGCTAAGCAGAGGGGTGCAGAGATGGCGTGGCGATGTTTCTGATGGGCCTATCACGCACGTTCGCTGCATCGAACGTCCGGCCTTGCATACTCCGTAAAGACGTCAAGCTACTAGCGAACCTACTTCTTTTCGTAGCAGGGTACATATATGTCTACAATAGACTATCAATTCATCCGCTGAGGATCGTGCCCAAGAATTTCTTCACCTTCTCCGCCTTGGCGAGGATGAGCGTTCTGGCCCTCTCAGACCGGGCGCGAAAAGTTCCTTGCGACATACATCTGGCCCAGTACGTCATGGGGCGCAACCGTACTGACGTGAATTCCCCATTCTTCTCGGTCTCATCACGGATGAGCTCGAGGCTGTCGAGGAGGTAATTCGAGTCTTTTCACCCGTGGGGTCGTTGTGTTTCCGACCAAAGTCGATAGTCCGGTCGGTGCGGAGACACTTGCGCTCAGCATAGAGCCGGGGTCCCGCAGCTGGATACAAGTAAACTGATTACGTGATCTCCCGTCGGCAAACCCCTGCTGTCGACAAGTGGATTTCGCGCGAGATTATGTTTGTAGACATTGCGAAGAACAAGGCCAGCGAGGCTGGCTGCTCTGCGTTGCTCAGCTGTCTGACGTCTGAAACGATCGTATTTTTTTTTTTTTGTTTTCACATTTCAAAAGTGGGTGGTTTTTTGAATCTCCGCTCTGTCCCACCTTTCACGCACCGACCAGTTCAGCCGTGTCATATACCACCGTAATAAATCGTCCGCCATGGCTGAAGGAAGCAACTATGACTATCTTTTCAAGGCACGTCCCCCGTCTTATCTACACCTGGCCTCTGCCTCACCCGTGAACGCCAGGTCGTCCTAATTGGTGATTCTGGAGTAGGCAAATCGTACGTCACCCCTCGCAAAAGATGTTTCTAGCACGCACCCTCTGACCCTCGTTCGTTTTGACAGAAATTGTATGGAATCGAGTCTCGCGCATCGATGGGCGTTGTTGACGGATCTCCCCAGTGCTCTCGCGGTTCACCCGGAACGAATTCAACTTGGATTCAAAGTCGACGATCGGCGTCGAGTTTGCGACACGCTCCATCTCCGTCGACGGTAAAACCGTCAAGGCCCAAATCTGGGACACTGCAGGTCAAGAACGGTACCGGGCGATCACGTCAGCGTGCGTGCCCAACTCGCATGCCCTAGACCCGCTCCTGCTCACCCGGACCTTGATAGATACTATCGTGGTGCAGTCGGTGCGCTGTTGGTGTACGATATTTCGAAGCATGCCACGTACGTCAACGTGACGCGGTGGTTGAAGGAACTTCGGGACCATGCCGACTCGAATATTGTGATCATGCTCGTTGGCAACAAGAGCGACCTCAAGCACCTGAGGGCTGTCCCGACGGAAGAGGCAAAGAGCTTTTCAAGTCAGTTGGGTCGTGAACGACGCTGGATGGTTTGACCCATTGTTCTGTTGCAGGTGAAAATGAGCTGTTGTTCATCGAGACTTCGGCGCTGGACGCCTCGAACGTAGAGTCGGCTTTCCAAACTATCCTCACTGGTCCGTGTGCCCCTGATGTACCCTTGGGTGGTCTTGACACTGTTGTCAGATATCTACCGGATCACGTCGAGCAAGTCGCTTGAGCAATCGGCAGACGCGATCAGGGCACCGACCAGTGACACCATCCCCGTTGCCATCGATTCGTCTGCACCCGCCAAGGCTGGTTCGTGCTGTTAAGGTCACATCTCATGGATGTAGCTGTCAACGCTAGGATGTGTCTGTTGTTCTAGTTATGTATAGGTACTGTTCACTGCTAATAGTACGCGTTTCGTGTGGGCAAAAAAAGGTCTGCGAGCGGCGCGACCCACAGCGCGGCTGACGACATGGCCTGGTCTCCTGTGACTAATTCGGCAGATCCAGAAGGTTGCGGAATTGCTTCCCTGGCCAATCACGGATCGATTATTCCAAGCTTATTCACGCCTTACGACGCGAGAAACTGTGGACACCAAATTTTCTGGAGGGGACAGTCTTGAACCAGCGCACTCGTGGGTGACTTCGCTGTGATAAACCATCTCGCATCCCCGGTTTAGGGCCATGACAGCCGCTAGTCTACCGGTCCGTTCTTACCCTCTGACTCCTCATCAAATACGATCTCTCCCAAAAATGTGGGGCAAGAAGCAACAGCACAAGATGATTGATGATAACCATCGAGTGGCACAGTATGTTCAGGGCTACTTTACAATCATCCAACAACATCCTTGGAATCTAAGAAGACATGCTGAACATATGTGTGGAAAATGAAAATTTAAACTCCAAATACTCGGCTGCAAGCACAGCTGAGGGTTTCTGCAATCGCTCAGAGCATTCAGACACCGGTATTCTGGGTATCTTATCACTGCCGGGTTTGGTGAGCGGTAAAATTCAGGCGGAGTTTGGCGGAGAACACCGGAGATTGATCTGAGAGTGGGCCTTCAGCCCGCCTAGCACTACAGCCGAGGTAGCAAAACTTCGTAGCTGCCTCGCCTCGTCTCTATCTGGGATATCGAACAGGCCCTTCGACTTGATATGCCTAGCTTTGTGTAAAACCTCGACCGTCTGTTCAAGCATCTCTGGGACACCGTCCTGTTTCCTACAACAATGGATCGGTCCACACCAAAGTATTGTGCATGGTCGGTATAAAGGCGGCTCCTTCTGTCGCCTGGTGGGCATCCCATCTTGCTCCTCCCCGCCTTCCATGTCCAATTTCCCCCTTCAGTGGCAGCACCCGTCGCCAGGTCCTGCACCTCCATCGCCCGTCGTCGTGAGCACTGTACCGGAGTACTTTGGTGGCAGGCCTACTCCTCCTCCTACCCCTCCCAGGGCCCACGCCACTGTTGATGATTACGCGTCTTGTCCCTCGACCCCGCACTGTGTCCCCCCCTGTGAAGGCGAGCTCGAGTGCTGCAATGCGCGAATCTTTGGGACCCCCGAACCGACTTCACCTGAGCCACACGAGTACTCGTTTACCTCGGAACCCGATCAGTCCGCGCCCTTTTCGGATCCTCTGACGGGTGAACCTTTGAACGATCCTGGCGACCAGGCCCGATACGATGACCCACTGGTTGACTCGGAACCCCCGCATGTATCGGATCACCTCATCTACTCCCGCGAGACATATGCGTGTCCAAGCCCCGTATTGACCATGATACAACGCGCCAATATGGATCAAATTGGACTTCAAAATCAACCCGTCATCCCATCGACTTTTGACAGACCCTTTAGGCTATTTTCTCTCACCGGTGGGCACACTCCAAAGACCGGATTGGACAAGCACGACATACAGTCGTCCAAGTACTACGCCAAACGCCCCTTTCCGTCTCTGTTCAGGGAGCCCGAATCCTATTATTCGTACCGTTATTTGATCAGTTCCATCGAAACCCTCCAACATTCGCTCCGCACAGACTGGTCTTTGGTTTACCCGCCCCCCATTCCCGTCGCCATTATCCGCTTACGCGATATCATCGGTCCCTGCACCTTGAGCCGACGTATCGATGGTTTCGCCTTTGTCGCGCCGACCGAGGACTCGATCTGGCCCACTATTCGCCAGCGTGGTGTCGACTCCAACTTTAGGCCTTTGGACCCCTCCGCCACAGTCGAGACACGCGCATGTTGCTGTGGCGATGCATGGTATTGGCCTCAGCATATCGTGGCCTCCGAATTCGCCGTCAACGTGTTCCTGGAAGTTCCCGATTCTGCGATAGGACAGAGCCTTCGTTGCGAATATCTGGGTGCGTATGTGTTACAGGTGGTGGGCAATCTAACTGCCCATAGCTCCATCCGGATGGATACCGACCGCGAGGTTCAGCGGTCCTATCGTGTCCCTTACCCCTTCGAAGACCGCCTCATGTACGTTCGGCTCTGCTACTACAAGTGGGACAAGCACATGATTGGGTTGGCGGACGAAATTGCTCTGCACCGGAGCCCCACTGAGGTTCGAGACATCGATGACTTGACCGACGATGATTCGGATTCCATGGATTCGTGAGTATCCTTATCGGTGTCGAAATGATCACAATACCCACTCTACTTTCAGCGTATACTCTTCTGAACAAGAGCATACGTCCTTTATGGATTTCTCCCCGGGTGCGTAGCCTCTCTACCGTTCCATGTTAACATCCATCACATTCAGATCTCTTCCCCCATGTGTTCCCATTTCACTACTATGAACTATTTTTTTTCCGTCACATACTCACATTATTCATAACTTCTTTCCCAGCTTTCCTTTCATTAATATGCTGTTATGCACTCTCAATGTGTCTGTTGACTGGGGCCTTGTACTGACCATCACATGTCACACTGTTCGCTCCTCTTTTTCTTACCCCTTTCCTTTGACATTCTTCACTTGTTGACCGGGGCATTGTACTTTTTTTTTTTTCCAACAAATCATTCATGTTCATTGATATCGCATCCGTGATCAGTTCTAATGGTCATCATATATACGTACGGTTGGGTAATCCAAAAATCAGCACTCGTTCCAAAGCACTCCGTCTATCAGATCCGAGTCGGCCCAAGGCCGTGCGGGCACGCCACCTCAGTTTGTCTTGATCTTCTCCACCACACCTAATCCCAGCACGTCAGCCACGACACCACGATGCGAACACCAGGCGAACGACCCACCTCGTTTTCCCACCCATCCAAACTTGCGCGTGGTACGCGAGGCAAACAGCACGGCGAGCACCAACGCACACGCCGACCGCGCCGTCTCGGGGTCCAACGGCGCCACCTTGTCCACACCCACACGCCCCCCGAGCACGCCCGCGAGCACGGCGTGGAGGTCCGCCCAGAACGGCTGCGGGTGTGTCAGCGTCGCGTAGATCCCCGTGACGAGCGGGGCGCTCCACAGGTCCGTCGTCGTCCAGCCATACGGACGGAGTTCGGCGGGGGTAGTGAGCGCCAGCGGGGTCGGGTGGAGGAAGGAGACGAGGTTGGTGAGGAAGGCGCCGCCGTTGGTGATGAGCTGTCCGTCCCGGTTTCCCAAAAGAGGGAAAGGGAGGAAAAGGGGGGAGGTGGGGCGGAGTCAGCAACTACGCACCCGCACGAGCGGCAGGGGAGAGCGGACGTACAAAGGACGTGAGGAGGAGCGCCCAGGGGGAGTTGGATACGGCGGGCGAGGAGCTGCGGAGGACGATGGGGGGAACGAGTGTGCATACGAGCACGGCGCGGGTGTGGGCGTCTAGGAAGGACAATGGCAACTCCGAGTTGAGCGACATGGGCGGCAGGTAGGGGAGCTTGTTGACGAGCGCTTGTGTAGCGATGTACAGCAGAGGGCCGACGCCCGAGGTCATGAACGAGGCAGGGACACCGAGGAGGGGAGCTGGGCAATCGAGGGTGAGTGGTGTTGATACATGCGATCGATGGGACGGCGTACCTGCAATGGCTTCCCCACCATAAACGATTGTGAGCACGGTGAGTGCATCTCTGACAAAGGAACGGTCCTCGGGTGCAGGAAGCTTGCTGTCTGTCGCACGTTGTTCGATATGTTCCTCCCTCAAGTTCTCTCGCAGTTGCCGGAGCACATAACAGAGACGAAAGGTAGCGACCAATTCCAGGGAGCTGATCTGGAGGCCGAACCAGGTGAATGGTGCCAACGGCGTCAGCGCATACTGGTACAGCGAAACAAGAGGCTGGAGACTCATGATCGTGGCGGATAGCGACAGTGAAGAGACAGTCTCCAAACACAATTGCCGACAAGGCTATTCTGGGGCGTTGTCAACATGTGACTATTGTTACATCACAACTAATCTAACGAGCGTGCGCACTAGTACTGCGGCACAAGTGGGGGAGGAACCATTCCTCCAGGCGGTGGCATCATCCCAGGCGCAAATCCAGGCGGTGGCGGCGGGGGGAATGTACCAGGCTGGAACATGGGCATATTTGCTGGCGGCGGCGGTGGCGGCATCCCCATCGGCATACCAACTGGCGCACCCATCATGGGCATCCCCTGAGGGACCACCGTTTGCTGAGGCGCAAACCCAGGCGGTGGAGGCGGCTGCGCCAACGCGCCTGCAAACTGACCCTGGTATGGTCCTTGGAATCCAGGCATGGGAGGTCGCGCACCAAACGCCATCGGTGCGGGAGGTGGCCGGGCGCTGACGGGAAGCGCATTGTTCTTCCGTGCTTGCGCAGCGAGGAGACGTTCTGCAGATGTACCATGCCGTTCACCTTTTCCGTCCTTCTTAAACGCGTACTGCACAGTGATGGCCTTGTTCATCAGGAATTGGCCGTTCATCGATTCAACGGCTGCGTCAGAAGATTCGAAATCCGTGTATGAAACGAAGCCGTAGCCTTTTGACATTCCCGAGCTTGGGTCTCGAGCAATCTGATGGCGATAAATCACGCATCCAAGCCAAGGATGTCGAATGACGCACCTTGGCTGTTGTAGCCATAACCCCAAATGCACTGAACGTATCGTAAAGCAGTCGTTCGTCCACGTTCTCGTCCAGATTTCCGATGAAAAGGTTCGCACCGACGTCCAGTTGTTTTTTATCAGAGGATGCCTACACCCGCGTCGTTGAGTACATCTCCCCGTGGAGATCAGGTCATGACATACCTTGTTCACTCGTATGGGCTTTCCCCATAGTTTTATCTGGTTCATGATTTTGCACGCATATTCGGCATCTTCCTCTGTCAAGAACTCACAGAAACCGTAACCCTGATGCGCCATGGATACACGGTCCTTTGGCAGATGGACGTTGACTGAACACGAACGAATAAGTCTTTGGTGGACCTTGCACGACGACCGGGAAGACGTACCCACTGGTCCCGCTTGCAGCATGAGCTCCCATACGATCGCGTCCGTAACTCGCTCGTCAAGGTTTCCCTGATGGGCGCGCCTATTAGACACTCTGAACGCATGCCCTGGTACAATATTCTCACCAAATAGACTGTCGCCTCCTGATTTCTGTCCTCCTGTGGCCGGGACATGGCAGTGGACGGTCAAAATTCGAGTGACTTCAAGAGCACGTGACATCAGCCCTCGCCAGGTTTGCACATTTATTCCCGCGCTGTTCTCTTCCTCTCGCACTTGTTTCCCCACATTTACCGCCAGCCGTTTCACCAAGCCCGTGGGTTGCTCCTCCGAGGCCTTCCTCGAGTACAATCTGGACTCTCCGACTTTGTTTTACTTTTCTACGGCTCTAGGACCGGTTCTTCCGGCGGCGCAGACGGGGCCGGGTCCATCGACCCTGGAAAAACCATCGCAATTCAGGCTCATCCCGAGAGCGAGGACGCGATCGTCCCAGTGCAGAAAACCGTCAAGCGCCAATGCATGCTTCATTGGCTCGTTGTAAGGGTGCAATCAAGCGAACGCCCTCCAACTATGGCTCCGAGCCGTACGCGCCTTTTCAGAACGAGTTCCAAAATGCGGCTCATCTGTCCAATGGTGCACGTCTTCAGTATATTGGCGCTCGCGTCTCATCGCTGTTTCAACATGAATAACGCCTACAGCGCGATGTGCATTTGATCTCACAGAAGTCACGGCGACGCACCAGAGTGCCGTCACTCGTAATCCCTACAAAGACGATCTTGCAGCAGTACGGTGGTGCGGATACTTCAACCTGGGCGATCGGTCGGTTCCTGCATCTACCATCAATTTCGACCCTCTCGATATCAAATCCTGTCGGGCAGAGCCCCGTATATATTGTAAATGATATGTGCACTTCACGGTAAGATATCATGAACATGCTGTTGGGGTAGTACATAAGTGCAGGGCCCAGGGCGACTACTTTACAATCGCGGCAGACTAGACCTCCGAGCGCGCAGCACAGCAGGGAAAAAAACGCGATGAAGCGGGAGGTCAAGAAAACGCGCGGAAATGAATGTGTAAACCTAGCGTCACACTCCTTCGCCGAGCCATCCACGACGCCCATTTCGCCATCCGCTCTTTGTACCGAGTGCAAAATTCATCTGGCGTTAACCCCACCTCAAAGACGTTCGTGTTCCTCTTGGATATTTCGGTCAAGCCTAAACTCCGAATCTGGTCCTTGACACTCCGACCCTCCAACTGATCGGGTAGCTGTGAACTGTTGGGGTTGACGCTGAAAACAAACCAGTATTGCGTGTCAGAGAGTGTCCCGAATAGCGTGTCAAAAAGCCGGCGCGGCGAGAAAAAAAAAAGCGCGGTGAAAAAATGATAAAAGTGCGAGGGCGGCATGTCAAAAAAGCGCAGTAGTGCAGACTTACCGCCATATCGGGAAACAATCATTGGCCTCGTCGGGTGCCTACTAGAGTAGGAAAGGAACAACACCGTGATCTCCCTCCACTGCTGTACTGGTCGCTGTAGGCAGTTTCTTTGGTCTGTCTGCTAGAACGGAGCGTGTTCACTGTCCAATGGATTTGGGCGCAGCATCTCGGTTTAGGCAATGCCCCGGAGCAGGGAATAAGCACGATCAGGAATTGCATCTGGGGATAGTACCGTGTCAGCGAGGTCGCGTCCCCACCACACGTACTGGTAAAATGATGCCAAGATGGGATGCCATCGCCTGCCCACGAGCCCGCCCTCCGGGAGGAGAGCGATGAGCCCAGAAAACAACAGGGCAGTAAGAGGAAACCATGAACGCTTCAACGTCTGTCTTGGACATGTCTAGACCCACGAAAGCCAGAAGACAAACCTTGCGCCCTGTTTTACGATGGGCCCAATCCAGCTGGCTGCTGGAAATTGAAAGGCGCCACGTCGTATCGACGCGTAGACGCCTCGCCGCGACGCTGTGGAACGTGACGTCGCCCACTTGAGCACCGCCATTCATCCATGTCGTTCTCGCTCGACTATGCATCCATAGAACACCCAAAGTCCGTCTCTCTTTTTTTTTCGTCCACGCAGTCGAATTAAACCTCCCCCGTTCGCATCCCCGCAGATGGAAAAACCTCCCGCCGCCGCCCGACTTTGCCAATCTCCATGCGACCAACGTACGTCCCCGTTCCCCTTCTCCTCATCGATCCAACCCCCCCTCCCCACCAGACGAAAACACCCGCCAAGGCAGCCGCGGCCGCCACCGCCTCCTACACATCCCTCAAAGAAAAACGCGCCTGGGACCTCGCCATCGCCCCCGCCAAATCCCTCCCCATGCAGGCCTTCATGCTCTACATGTCCGGCGGCGGCGTCCAGATCTTTAGCATGGGCATCGTCTTCATGCTCCTTCTCTCCCCTGTCAAGAACATCGCCGGGATGAACGCCGCGTTTACCCCCTTTGTGCCCACGCCCGCGCCCATGTCGGCCACCGCCACCACTGCCAGCGCACACGCACCCACGTCGAGCCCCCTGACCGCCCTCCCACTCCAGAAACTGACCTACATCGTGTGCAACCTCCTCACCCTCTTGGTCGGACTTTGGAAATGCCGCTCGATGGGTCTCCTACCCACCGGCACAGGCGACTGGCTCGCGTTTGAAACCCGCGGCGTGGTGCGCTTCCCGAGTTCGTTTCCTTGGCATGCCCTCACCAAGCCACGCTCGTTTCTCGTTCTTAGGCTCCGGAGATATCGCTGCTGTAAAAACGAATCGCAGCCGCTTACCCGAAGAGTACAGTACCTCACGCGATTCTCTCTACTAGAGAACATGATTCCTGTTACGAGCAAAGGAGTGTGTGATCTAAACCATCCTTGTACCTCCTCTTGCCCAAGAATCATCCATGTGCCTTCCCCGTCGTGATTATCACCGAAAACGCGGGACAAAAGGTGGCGAGAAGGAAAGGAAAATGAAGATTAGGTTGCAGTTTCGGTCTAGACGGTGACTAAGTGCCCCTGCGGCGGAATTTACTCGGTGGAGAAGCCATAAATGGTGTTGAAAGAACATCGAGGATGGGTAAAAGAAATCATGAGCTCGAGGTGTTGCGCGAGAGGGGGAAAAGACGACACAATGAGCGAAGGGGAAACGTCAAGGATATATGGGGCAAAGGAGAAGCGTAAAAAGAGTCGTTAAGAGATGGAAGATATCAACTGAGACATTCCCGTGGAACAGAGCTACATTAAACGATGACACACTTATTTCTTTTCTTGACCACGGGAGGCTCAAGAGCAGCGACGATGGCCTGTTGCCCGACCACCGCATCAATATCGTCCAGGCGCGCAGGCGCACGAGCGCAACGCACCTCGTCAAACACGTTCTTCAGACCCTTCTGCGTCAGAGCAGAGCACTCGACATATTTCACCGCTCCAAGTTCCCTCGCAAGCCGTTCTCCCAGCTCAGTCGTTACGGGCCGCTGCTTCTGTCTGGCCAGTTTCTCAATGACTTGGCTGTCGTCCCGCAGATCAATTTGCGTGCCAACGATGAGGCACGGCACGCCCGGACAGTGATGGTGCACCTCTGGGAACCACTTTTCCTTGACGTTTTCAAACGACGCAGGGGAAGTGACACTAAAGCAAACAAGAAAAACGTCCGTTTGCGGGTATGATAATGGACGGAGACGGTCATAATCCTCTTGACCTGTGAAACAAAACGTTCGTGCGACAGCGGATAGAGAGCCCAGGGAGGTGACAGACCAGCAGTATCAAACAACCCAAGCGTATAGGGATCTTCACCAATCATTACGGTCACGGCGTAGTTATCAAAAACCTAGCATACAGGCTTGCGTCTGCCCAGCGGGTGGAGCGGCAACGGGAGGAGGGACGTACGGTCGGGACATACTCGCTCGGAAATTTGTTGGTAGTGTACGATATCAAAAGACAAGTCTGTGCAACGTCACGTTCGCTCGCGTGCCCAGACCACAAGCATAGAAATGGGTCGTTACGCACCTTTCCAACAGCACCGTCTCCTACTACAACACACTTGATGGTCTGCATGTCGTCGAGATAGTTTTAGCACAAGTCGCGATGAAACTTGACTGGGTGACGAGTCAGAATCATGCGGAAGGTGCACGCACGAGACCCGTTTTAGGACGCTTGCTTGTTCGCACCGCTGCAGCATGACAACCACGCTGCAAATGCTGTGCGACACCAGCAGAACGCCCACTAGGTGATAGCGCACGAGAATTATTAATGGACTCACCGAGGCGAGGGGAACCGGTAGGCAAGACGCGAACTTGTCAGGCTTCAGGAAGTGCAACTAACGCAATCGCGGCGAGCACGGTTGGTTTCTGGAGTTCGGAAGAAACCGGTGAGTTGTCGCCAGCTCTGGGCGCCGGCAGTGACGAGAAGGAAACAGAAAAAGGGCGTACAGGGGACGGGAAAGTTGCGAGGTCGGTGTTAGCGACGACGAGCGGAGGTGATTGACTTGCGCCTCAACACGAAATCGCAACATCGACCTACGTTCTCATCAGGCGTGACATGAGCCGGCCCTAAGTAGACAAACACATACAAACATTCCTCCCCACTTCAAGTTGAAACACATAAACCGAATCTATCCAGCGTCAGCGTCGTACTACGCGTACAGAACATTATAGTGTGTGTAGTGGAAAAATGTGCAATACTGATACAGTGTATCCCGCCTTAAGGGTCCACATTACGGTGCTTTAGCAGTATGCAAGATCCTGTCATAGCTGGAAAAACATGTCGAGTGCTCGTGTTCTGCTTGGGTGTTCAGGCTCGCAGTAGGTCAGGATAAATATCGCCATACAAATTATGACTCCGTTAGGGGAGGTTTCCACCAGCAGAGAACACCACGCTTGGTGCCGGTCACTATGCACGACTGCGAGCCACGGTCGAAGCACTCCAAACATGGATGGTCAGTACGATAAACGCTCGACAGCCTTGTGGAACTCACGGCAACTGCTTGCACTTGTTCGGCTAAAAGACAGTCGCACGGTCAGCTTGTGCCCATGTGCTGCAGGGAAGAATGTCCACCCACATTCGCCGTGATCGAGTCCGCAAATCACCTCCCCCTTGGCCTTGTCCCACACCAGTAGATTGTTCTCCGTGGACCCGAACAAGACCGTTTTGCAACTACTGGCGAATACGGCACCAAAATTCTGCCGTTGTTCAACAGCGTCTCCATTCGTGGAATAGACTTGCTCAATCTTGCCCTTGTGATCCGTCTGCTGAATTCCCACCAAATGGGCCCGTCCCCCGACCTGGGAGACTAATGCATGTGTACCCGGTCCATTGACATCCAAGTGGTATCTGCGACTAGCCGTCAACTGACACTGCATTGGTTGGCTAGAGTAGTAACGACCCACACTTTGGCCTTGAGGAAGGCATATGCGCGCAGCGTCCCATTCGGTACTTGGCAATACCACCTTGACACGTCCCGTGATTAGATCAAGTCGAACAAGCGCAAAAGAGCAGCATACAAAACGCCATCGCTGGTTCCACCAATCAACGCCTCTCCATCCTCGACGAATTGAATAGAGGTCACGTTTTGCCGTAAAATCGACCGCTGGGGTTGCCAAGTGCCTGTCCCTGTGTTCAGCGGTAGTGTCGTGCGTGCACACATATCACTGACCTTTGATCCATATCCAAACTTTCACTCCTATCCGCGGGAACGCAACAGCAATTCTGTCGCGTCTGTATGCAAAGCAAATCGAGTCTTCCTTGCCAGCATCCAATAACTTTGCCCACTGCCAATGGTTCTGGTTCTGTTCCAGGTTACCTCAATCATGGACTTGAACGACTTCAAAACAAAAACGCACCGTGCGCGTCCACTTGCTGACAACCCCATCCCGTCCTAACGAAATAACACCCATATCATCCAACATCCAAGCAACGGCCATGATGGGCGCATTTTGTGCAAGCCGAGCTGTCTCTACTTTACTCGGTATGTTCCATATTCGAATCGTGCGGTCATTACATATCGCAGCTAATCGCTCCCCGTCCGAGCTGAACGAAAGGTAGCTGACCGACGGGTCTTCATCGCTCTTGACTTGTACTGTGTACATTGGGTCGTGACATGGCCATGAGGTCGTGCGCTTGCGCGGACGCGAGCTCTCGGTGTCTGCATCAGTGTCAGACGTCAGAGCACGTTTCTTGCCTTTGGAATCGTGCGAGGGCGTCGAGCTGCTTGACCCTATCGGCCCAAGCGATTGGGGTGTATATCGGAGGACTGTGGAAGCTGCGGAAGGGGGGGCGATAGGTCGAGGTGCTTGTATCGGGATATTTTGTGCAGAGACGCTGACGGGCGACTGCGACAAGGACGGACTTGCCCAATCGTTGATCTCTGTACGTAATTATAAACATCTAGGTACGGTATAAGCATGTCCGGGGCTCACCATGTTTGATTTGCGGGGTCGAGCACAGGGACTGGGAGAATAATCCAAACCTACCCTGGTCCACGGATGCAGCCATTTTTGGACCCGAAGAACCATGCAAGAACCCGGGCGGAGATGGTGATGAATAGGGTGCAAGACCGGAAAGGCCAGGCGGTGTTGTTGATGACCGGGTACTTTCCGGTGTAAGCGGTCGTACAAGTGGAAGGGGAGCTTTGGAAATGGGAGGTGAGGCACTTATCGCGCTTGTCACCGCAGTGTGGCCGTTCGTTTGTCTGTTGTATGGCCAGCCATTTCCGACCACTACCTTCCTTTTGGGTCCCGACGGCGGCGGTGACGCTCGAGCACTAGGTTTGAGAGGTGCAGGCGGGGGATGTCTCGATGGACGGATATTGAGAGGATTGGAAATTGAGCCGGCTGAAGTGTATGTCAGTCGTGGGTCATTGGCAGAAGTTATAGGGTGATAGCCGCGTTTCGTGACACTAGGGCTCGATCCATTTGGATATCCCTTGGTCGGATCGGATGATCTAGACGGTAAGGCAGTGAAAGTAGGTTGTTGACGGGACTGGAATGGAATTGATGACGACTGGCCCAGGGACGGCTGCAATCTGTTTTCTGGGACTAGCAACTTCAATGGCTGGGAGGCTGGAGATGCCTCGGGTGGCGGAAGGCTGTCGTGTACAGGCGGCTCTGTCTTGACCAGTAGCTGTTCAGCTGGGCTGCCCTATTTTATATCGTCACTAAAGCGTGCAGGGGGAACCATTTGGCCAACGTACCATCTTATCAGAAACACTCGAACGGTCCGTAGAATCCTTTCTCGTAGTTAGCGAGTCTTTTTCTCCCACGAACTCCGTAATAAATCCGCCAGAGACGAACGGATTTTTGATGGGTGCGCGCTTGGATGCTGTAGAAGGTGGTTCATGCTTCTCAGTTACAGACTCGGCTGTAAAAGGTACTGCAGTAGTCGCCACGGTCGATGCAGGGGAAGCCACTATTGTCTGGGCTGACATGGCTACTGGCGTTTGTGTGGGAATGCTTGGTTTTATAGGTGCTACAGGGAGTACGAGAGGCGAGGGAGCACGAGCGCGGCGAGAAGCAGCTCCAGTGATAAATCCTGGGATGTCATCAGAGGAAGCGGAAGACACTGATGACGGCGACGACTGGAGATCCATGTCGACGGTCTCGGAAGATACAGGGCTTATCTGAGACGTCCTGCTTGCAGCATCCTCAAAGTGCGTCCACGGCGCCTCTAGTGTCCCCACGGGTGCCTGGTGTGTGGTAGGTGCTGTAGACGAAGGTTTACCTAGTGTAGCGGCCACCATAGGCATGACTGGGACCTCGATGGGGGATGGACTGCGCGGGTGGAGAGGAGATTGGGGAGGAGTGCTAGGTGGCGAGCCTATGCTCATTGGAGACAGGCTGCGGGGCCGCTCATCATTTGGTATCTACAGTGGCTGAGAGTGTGTTCTATTGTTGTGTGCAATGCACCTACCGGACGATTATCAGGCGGGGGGATCAGATTTGGTGATGGTTCTGCCATGTGCACAGGATCGTTCACGGGAGTCAATGGCTCTCGAGGTGATTCGTGAGCCCGAAGTTGGGATCTCTCCTGTGCAGGGATGGTGGGAGGGGGCATCACCTGGACAGCACTCACAGACCATGACGGCTGTACTTGGATGCCGACGGAGATATGTGTGGGGGGTGGAGGGGTAAAGGAATCTAAGAGCGACATACCGAACGCTCGCATGGATAGAGTGTGGGAGGGAGAAGGGGAATGCTCACCTTCAACCACGCTCACCTGTTCATGTTGTTTTGTCCACGTCCTCCGCATCTTCGGAGGGATGACATGGGGAACGGGGGGGTCGGAGAAGGTATCGTCGTGAGCGATCTGTTTTTCGACCTCCTCCTCTTCGTCTGAATTTGAGTCGGCGACGACGGGGAGGTCACCTTCGAAGATGACGGCCTGGTCGGTGAAGGAGCCGTCTTCGGAGGCTACGGAGAGGAGGATTTCCTTGCCGGGTTTGACCTCGATTCTCTTCTGTGCAAAGAGACTGAAGTAGGCGACGGGGCCTCTGCCAGGAGGGTAAGGAGCGTCTTCAGCTATCTCTACACGCCTAAGGACGACGTGGGCCTTCTGACTCGCGCCATGGCGTCGAAAGCGAAGAGCCTTTACACCGAGGACGGATGCGACGGAGGGGGGATGGAGGCGAGCAGAGGGCTCGCTGGTCAGATCCATCACACGGCCGTTTTGGCGTTGGCCGGGCTTGTCTTCGAGAGTCGGTCCAAGCTATGGAGATCACGTGATACGTGAGAACAATCATCACCCCGCTCTCCCCCCGAGTCGCTGCCTGACCCGCTTCGACGCGCCACCCAGTACCGGCGAGGTTCGAAGATCTGACGGACCCCCGCTGCATTCGCTTGCTGTCCCATCACGTCCGAGTCGCTGCCGGGCCAGCTGGAATCAGGGAGTAAGCGAGTCACGTGCGGAGGCTGTTGGACAACAAAGCACAACAACGCCCCGAGAGCGTGAGTGACGTGCAAGTTGACGCGCAGTTCACCATGCGCTTCCTCAGATCCGCGCTGGTCTCTTGTCTCCTCCTCCTGTCCAGCGCGCTTGCAAAGTCGAGCTCGGGCGACAAGGTCCTCGTCCTCCTCGACCCTTCCCTCGACAAGGCAAACTACTCCATCTTCTTCAATGGACTGGAAAGTAGGTCGCGATGCACCATAGTCTGCCTCTCCTCATTCACGCACACCGACAGAACGGGGGTACGACCTGACGTTCCGCACACCCAAGGACGCGGGTCTTGCCATCACCGCATACGACGTGCCCAACTACGCCCACGTCATTTTCTTCACCCCAGAAACCAAGAGTACGTCTTCAACAACGTCCTCACCCCTCTTTATTCACCCATTCCACAGCATACGCCTCAGATATTACGCCACAATCCTTGGTCGGCCTCCTCTCAGAAAATACCAACCTCCTCATCACGCTCTCGCCAAAACAAACTCCCCTTTCCTCCCTCGCTGCCGAGTTCTCCCTCCTCCCCCCTCCCCCAGGGATACCTCTCATCTCTCACCACCCCAAACGCGAGGAACCCGCAACAGTCATCCCCGTCCAAGTCACAAAGTCACCCATCCTCACCTCAGGCACCGCACCCGTCTGGTTCTCCGGTGTCCCACACGCACTCGGCAACAGCCCCTACCTCGTCCCCATCCTCCACGCACCCGCGGCCAGCTTCGCAGCCGACTCCACCGATGACTCCGGCGCCACTGCCATCGTCGACGCCGCTGAGAGGAACGGCGAGGGTCTTTGGGCCGGCAGCCAACTCGGCCTCGTCACAGGCTTCCAGACGACCAAAAACTCGCGTGTCGTTTTTGCGGGCAGCGTTGACCTCTTTAGTGACGAGTACGCCAGGAAGCCACTCCCCGATGGTTTACCTTCTGGCAATGGGCAGTTCGCAAGGGACGTCGTCGCGTGGGCGTTCCAGGAGACGAAGGTGCTCCGCATCGACCGCACGGAACACCACCGTGTCAACGAGACCGACGCACCGGAGATGTACACTATCAATGACCAGATTGTAAGGTGGTCACGTTTTCTGCGTGGACACGGCGCTCACGGTTCGTGCTATGCATCATAGGTTTACACTGCGTACATTTCGGCGTACGACCCTCGAACTTCGAGCTGGAAGCCGTACGACGGCATTACAGATCTACAGCTCGAGTTCACCATGCTCGACCCGCACATACGTACCGCATTAACCCCAGTCCCCGGTGAGCCCGGTAAGTACCAGGTCCAGTTCCGCGCACCAGATAGACATGGCGTCTTCAAATTCGTTATTGGTTGGCGAAGGCAGGGGTGAGCGCCCCTGTAGTCCATGCTTCAAACTGATTCTCACTTGCCATAGTCACTCGTTCTTGCACACGACGACAACCGTACCTGTTGTTCCGCCCAGGCATGACCAGTACCCCCGTTTCTTGAGCGCCGCATGGCCATACTACGCGGGCGCCATCAGCACCAGCGTTGGGTTTTTCATTTTCTCCGCCTTGTGGCTCGCAGGTGACGTCAAGGGTGAAAGAAAGAAAGTGAAGAAGTCCGAGTAAGCGAGATGGGCGTCATGGACACCGAAAATTTGCATTGCCCTCCGGTACCATGCTAGAACCTTGCACACATACCTGTATTAGACACCGGGTTACTATAATATGCACTTCATCGGTTCTGCACGACGTCCAAGGTGTCTAAGCAGCTAATCCAAGCCACGTCGATGAGACTTCTGTCTATGGAGAATATACATAGGAGATCTACGACGAAGGGTGCATGTGCACAGCCGAGTGGACAAAGGATGGGCGCCAACTATGAATCGGACTTTTTGAAGACCTTGGCCAGGTTTTCCCAGACGATTTTCGGGCTCTGGGCAGCGTCAATGGGGACCCACAGACCTCTTTGGCGGTAATAGTCAACAACAGGCCCAGTCTGATTGTGGTAGGTAGTGAGACGCTTCGTTAGCGTCTCAACATTGTCGTCCGAGCGCTGGATAAGTGGTTCGCCGGTGACATCATCCGTCATGGGTTTTTTGGGAGGGCTACGAAAGCGGCTCAGGAAATTCACATGGGATAGTGGAGAAAAGAGACATACTTGAATTCCTTGTGGTAAGTCCTGCCACTAGCTGGGTGGACAAGACGACCCGTGATTCGTGAGATGAGGAGCTGGTCATCAATCCGGAGTTGTACAACGTTATCCAGGTGCTCCTTGCGGGCCGCGAGCATAGAATCGAGCTTCTCCGCCTGAGGGACTGTACGAGGGAACCCATCAAGCACGAAGCTGGGAAACGCGCGCGTCAGCGAGCACACGAAAAAACGAAACCAGCCTCACCCGTTCTTGCAAGCCTTGTTGTTCTCCAGCTGGTCCTTGATTATCCCGACCACGATATCGTCGCTCACAAGTCCACCCGCATCCATGACCTTCTTGGCTTGTCGACCAAGCTCGGTCTTCTTGGCGATTTGCTCACGGAGCATGTCGCCCGTCGCGAGATGGCAGACGCAGAACTCGTCACGTATCCGCGGGGCTTGTGTACCCTTGCCTATGTGGAAGCGGGGACAAATGGCGCGTCAACGATTCAAGCGCCACGACGCCGCGTAGCGGGGAATACGCGAGAACAAGAAGACACGTACCAGAACCAGGGGGACCGACGAGGATCGTGCGGAGCTGTTGCGCCGGCGTCTTGGGTCCCTGCACAGCGAGCTGCTCTCTCTCCTCGAGCGTACGAATCTTGTCGTTCAGCTGCGCGACCAGACCCTTGAGATACTCGAGCTCGCTGGAAGATCCCATACTGTGTTAAAGTATACGGGTGGCGGGGAGAGACGGGAGGGGACTAGGCGAGGGAAGGAAGTCGAAGACACCGACAATGAAGTTGGACACTTGGAAGCGTGAGTACTTTGCCCGGACGGTTATGTTCGGCAAGCGTCGCGGAATTAAAGCGGAGATGATCGGATTGAGGAGCCGTGCCGCTGAAGTAATCACTACGCAAAGCCAAGATCAAAGCTTTGCCACCATCAAATGCGATTCATGGAGAACCATGTTTGTTCTCCGCTCCCAAATCCCAACAATCTCACTTTGCGGGAATCCCCAACAAGAAGTGGGCGGACTTTATGACCCGTATGAAGCGGCGGTTAGCTATGAAGCCGAGGTCTGATATTGCAGAGGTTATGATGCGAGCTACAGCTCTCCTTCCCTGTCGGTCTTGTCTGATGTTGCAGCTATGATACGACACAAACCAGTTCCTTGGTCCCTGACCCCAATCCAGGTGTGGGTGCGGGTTCCTTGTCAACCCTGATTGAGCGCAAGGTCAAGTACACCGCTGCCATTCTGTTCAAGATGCAGCGCGAGCGATTGAAGAGCATTGAACTCGGACGGGAGGCCGTGGAAGGCTGCGATCAATGTCTTGAGATAACAAAGTTCCTTTCTACCTTGCCCATGAACGCAGACAACCGGCAACTAGGTGTATTTCCCTGGGGTAAGTGCAGTACCTTGACACTGGAGTAACGCTGCTGATGATGAAATTCAGACCGCGTGTAGCGCTAAATGCCGATCGTGGTACGCAATGGGCAGGAAAGGAGGTCATGTAGTGTGCGCCCTCGAGTTCCCACTCGGAGGATTTACAACCGCCAGCACCTTGACGGCATCCGCGATCGACGGTTCGACATACAATGAAATGTACATGACCGGCAGTCGTTTTGTTTCGCTAGGGATGTTGTGGTGTTGTGCGCCCACGCTCTGCAAAATTGCACCCAGAGACGCATGGTATTTGACTAATGACAAGGTGGATTATCTACCGGGTATGTGGCCTGAGATGTACTTTGCGCCATCGAGCAAACTCACGAGTCACGGCGATGGTGTTGGGTTTTAGTGCCAAGCTCTTCGGCGCTAGCTGCGAATGAATTTTGCACGTGGACTCGACCATACCGGCTGCAACGTCCGCTACGTCTACTTTGAGGGATAGCCTAGTGCATTTGGTTTCACGATGCGTTCAGATATCGCCAGAGATCCGTAAAAGCCATGGCGCGCGTTTTTCTCGTCTTTCCAGATTCTATGATACGCTTTATGGACTGCTCCATACTGCAGGGAGGTGCTGGCACAGCTGAAAGGCCTCAAAGGATGCGCCGAGGTCGACATATCAGGCTGGTGTTGCCTCAGGACAGCCTGGGAGTTGCTCCAGACCATAGGTTCAGGTCGCGGTGGTAATCGTACTTTCTGAAACACGTCTCTTACCTGACGACCTCGTCTGCTGGGCAGCAGTACGGACTCCCGGCGGACTTGGATGATAAGGACTGCTCTCATGCGGTTACGTCGCTGCAAAGATACGTAAGTCGCGATAAGACGCGCTGGGATAGAGCGACGTCGCCAGCATATCTCCCGTGGCTGTGCAGATATTCCACCATGACAAATTCTCGAAATTTGTGTCTTTGATTTCGACGGCGAGCATCGTCGCAGTCCGTCTGCGCTCTGTTTCATCCCACCACAGCGCATCCCCCACATTCGTTTGTTCACGACTTTCTCGCATCTCTAAGTATCCTCATTGGACACCTGGTATGTTCCTGTTCTTCCAGGTCGTTCAGTGGCTGACACGGGCCATAGTAACTTATCCTTCCTCGTTCGCGACGACTTTCTCGCCGGCATCTACATAGACCATTTGCGTGCGTGCGTGCGTTTCCCAGACGGCGGGCATGATTTCTTTGTCTCACCAATGCTGGTTCAGAATCGAACTTTAGCATCACCCTTGCCCCCATCACTGGTCCATCATCGTCTCCCCTCAACTTACTCCATGTCTTTCTTCTTCTCCTTCTGAGCTCCCGATTCAGGTTAGTCGTTCCATCCTTCACCTCTATTTCTAATAACCCGCCCCAGCCTAGTCAGATCGAACCATCACATCTCGACATGTCTTCGACGACAGTTTGCGTGACGGACACGTCCGTTATCCCGTTCCCATCCCTGGACTCCACCTACACACAAGCGTCTAACACCGCGTCAGGCCCACTTCCTCATATACCATGCCGGAACGCACGTTCGAACCCACTGCTCTCCCTTTCGGGCATATCGACATCAGATTCCAGGACACCAAATATCTCCGACAGTGTTGATTATGCGCTCCAAAGTCGTTCTGCGACTTACGTGCGGTACGACTCGGGGTCCAGCTCATCTTCCTCCACGCCTTCGGACGAAATACGTCCTACAATCCTCCCCCGTTCAAAGCGCGCAGCTCCCCAGCACGCCACTACCATTGGCTCTAGGGATATGGTTACTCCTGTCACACCGGCTTCCACACCTGTCAAACCTCGGGCCGACGGGCATTCATTTGCAGATCTAGAGAGCAGAAAGCAGACCCCCCTACGTGATCCGTCCGACGAGGAAGACACTCTACGGCCATTTCCCGTGCTCAGACAGGCGCCGTTGTGCAAAGTCGGCAAATTAAGGTTGGAAGGATCAACCGGGAGTCAAGCCCGTCACACTTCCGATTCCAGTTATCGGGCACCCGCTGCGGGAGCGGTAAACGGCAATCAGCCACCACAAACCATCCGGAAGAAGTCGGGCCAGCCTATCAAGTCGTCCCTCAAGAGTGCTCGGCGGCCGGAGCTGCATGTTGTCACTGGTGGTTCCTTTGCCAAGAGCGAGCCTGTTACACCAACCCATACAAAGGCTGTTCACTTCGACTCCAAGCTCGAGCATGTGAAACTATTCCTGGCAGAGCAAAAACCACTCGCGGTGTCGAGAGACGGCAGCCCAACCAGCGATACAAGCGGGGACGAGTTCCCGTCATTCATCTACGGAGGCCGCCAAAACCAACATGTTAAGATGCTAGTTCCTAACATGCCGTCCTCTCCTAGAAAGGAGGAAAACGTCGCATTGCAAGGGCTGGTGCTTTCTCAGGAGCAGCGCACGATCACGGGGAGCATTCGCGCTCGCAATATCGCGTATGAAAAATGGCTGGCCATCCGTTTCACATTGGACTGGTGGCAAACGACGAGTGAAGTTACAGCACGATACGAAAAATCGACCGAGGACGGTGTCTTTGATGTATTCATATTCTCCATTCGCTTGCACGACATCTGGTCGCGCATCGAAGAGAAGACGATATTCATCGCGTTGCGGTACGCAGTGGCGGGGCAGGAGTACTGGGATAACAATGCTGGAGAGAATTATCACATCAAGTTTGTCCTTGAGTCTCCCTCGGAGCCCTCGAGTGCGGTCGATAACGAAGCAAGTCTCAAAGACTTAGACCTGAAGTTAGAAGACCTTGCAAATGCTAGATCTGTTCCCATCTCTACTACTCCCCATCGACTTGCTCGGTCGTTCAGCGCTGACCAGCATTCTTTATTCCCGAAGTCTTCCGGTCGATATGATTTCGATTCAGCATACAAGACGCAATGGGGAAGGGGTGCCTTGCCTAACCGCCATGCGCGTACTCATACATATCCTTCCGGTGTTCCGACTACTGCCGACCCGATCGTCGCGCCATGGTCCAATGCGTTTAAGGCGCAGGAGACTGAGCAGGTTCCAACTCCCCCGCGGCCACGATCACCACCACCTCCCGTTCCTGTTGGGTCACCTCGGGAAGCGATGGATGGCACACCTACGCCATCTACCCGCTCCGAGACAACGGCAGCTCTGCTTGATAGT
>JBBPNQ010000228.1:0-24181 GCA_038090975.1 Boletellus pseudochrysenteroides
GCCGCCCGTGGCCCGCCCCCCCAGGAGCGCCCGCAGGCGGGGGGAGCAGGATGGGGGAGGCACATACATGCGAGAACAGAAGTAAAGGTGTCTGTTGTCAACCGACCAATCTTGAAGGGTGGAGCGAGGAAAGAGGGGAGAGCCTTTCTGGAGGTTTTAGATAGCACGAAGAACAAGGGGGTCCAAAGAGGAGGAAGTATGAATATGATGGGCAAGGGATAGGTCAAGGGTGTTAATGATTGTGGGGTCAGGGAGAATGGGTACATCGAGGTTATCAGAAGAGACGTCAACAGAATCTTTGCAGGATAGGGCATCCACAGGGCCCATGCAAGACCATGGGGTGATCTGCCATATAAGGTCAAAATCTTGAAGGAAGAGTGACCAGCGCACCTGTCGATGAGACAGTTTGCGGGGGTCTTTGAGGTAAGAGAGATTTTTATGGTCAGTGAGGACCGTGACTGGAAGGGAGGTGCCCATGAGGTATTGTTGCCATTCCTGGAGGGCTAAAATGACAATGAGGAGTTCCTAATCATACTAGTCGGGAGACTTCTCAAATCCCAGCTTCTGCACATTATCATGTAAATGGCAAACTCCTCTGAAAAAAGTAAGAATGGGTGCCATGTGTTGAGAAGGCTGCCATCGCCGTGCCTTCACAGAAAGCGCTGACACGGTGGCATATTGAAGGACAAACATACCTGGGAAGCCCTCACATAACTCTGAAATTGCGGTGGTCTGCTTCTTCTCTCTGATCTTCTCATACTTTTGCTTGTTGGTCGCAGCCTTGAGCCCTTGCCAAGGAAGGCCGCCACGCAGAAAGTACATGAACACATGACCCAAGGATTCTAGGTCATCTCTCTGGGATTGTTCACGGCCAAGATGAGTGTTAATCAACATGTACCAAGCCATAAATATCGTAATTGTGTTTAGCGGGGGAGAAGGTTTTGAAGAAGTAAGCACAGGGATGAAGGTTGCCATTGGTATCAGCCTGAAGGAGGACAGTGCCTGTGGCCAGGAGAGAAGCATCAGTCATTATAGAGAATGGTCTAGAAATGTTGGGAAAGGCAAGGATGGGAGCAGAGGTAAACTTGGAAATTAATGTGTCAAAAGCACACTGTTGGAGGGGGGTCCATAGCCAGGGTTTGTCTTTGCAAGTGAGGAGGGTTAGTGGTGCTACAAGGTTGGAGAAACCGGGGATGAATTTTCAGTAGAAGTTGGAAAATCCGATAAAGGATCAAACTCCTTTAACTGAAGTGGGGGGTGTCTAGGTGGCGATGACTTTGAGTTTGGTGGGGTCCATGTGAAGGTGACCTTGTCCAATTACAAGTCCTAGATACTCCATTTGGGGAGCATTGGAAGAACACTTGGAGAGTTTGAGTGAGAGATTGTGTTCTCTTAGTCATTGGAGTACTCGTTTGGTACAATCATGATGGAGATCAAGGTCAGAGTGGGTGTGGATACCAATGTCGTCCATATAGATTTTGAGCCATCGTTCGAAGATCATGTCAGCAAAGATATGATTCATGAAAGCTTGGAAGGTAGGAGGTGCATTGCTAAAGCCAAAGAACATTACAGTCGGTTCGAAAAGTCCCAGGGGAGTAATGAAAGCTGCCTTCCATTGATCTTCTTGGAGGCAAATGTTATTATAGCCCCATCAGATGTCAAACTTAGTGAATAGAGTAGAATCCTTCATGTCATCGATAAGCTCCGAAATAAGTGGAAGGGGATACGTGTTGCAGATGGTATGAGAGTTAAGGTAGTGGTAATCCTGACAAGGATGGAGAGTTCCATCCTTTTGGGGGATGAAGAAGAAAGGGGATGCTTGTGGAGACTTGGAAGGGACAATATGACCAGTTCTGAGATTTTCCTCAATGAAAGCTTTACAAACGTTGTGTTCTGCTGGGTTCAGTGGATAAATTTTTGCAATCTTGGGGATAAATGATAGTTTCAGTTCAATGGTATGGTCAAATGGATGATGGGGAGGTAAGATGCTAAACATTTTCTTGGAGAAAACATCGGCAAAGTTGTTGCACCAAGAGGGGATTTCTTGTTCTATGGTCTTCTCCTGTTGGGCAAGCTGGGTTGAAAGTGTGATCTTGCCAATATGTTGGGGGTAGGGTTCATTGTGATCATTCTTCCAGGGTGGACTCTCATGAAGAGGTGTGACAGCTTCCTGGAAGATTAGAGTGTTGGCAGACCAATCTATAAGTGGGTTTTGCTTTTTCAACCAGGTCATTCCCAGAATAATTCGGGGGGTTCCTAATGACGTGACAAGAAAAGTGATCTTGTCAGAGGCATCTTTGAAGATGGTGGAGGCAGTGATGGTGTATTTGATGTTTCCAAGGTGGTTAAGGGTCCCATTGACGTTGTGAGCATGGAGAGGTTGAGGTAGTTTTCAAATCGAAGATCAAAGGTGTGGGATGAGGCAAGAATCAATGAAATTATTGGTGACTCCACAATCAATGAGAGTGGTGGTGTCGACGCTTTGTGATCCAGCTTGTAGATGAACAGGGAGGTGAAGGGTTCATTTATTTGAAAGTCCTACAAGTACAGCAGAGATATCTAGGGAAGGAGACATTGATACTTCTTCCCTTGTTAAAAACCTGAGTTGGGATCATCCTTGGTTTCCTCATAGCATAGCTTGAGGGTTTGAAGAATCTCTCCTTCATCCTTTCTGGAGGAGCAAAGGTTGTTGACATAGGTTTCAAGGGCAGAGGGGGTAGGTTTGGCTGGGGATGTCGGGGTGATGGTTGGGGGAGTGGTGGTTGTTACTCGGATCTGTTGTGGGCATCCAGGGTGGTTAGAGGAGGGTGTAGTCCTTGTGTTGTTGAAGGCATTGCACTGGGTGGCATTATGGCCTTTCTTTCAGCAACAGAGACAAAGTCCTTCTCTAAAGCATCTAGCACGTTCTGTTGGGGTAAGCTTGGAGATGCAGATGGAGTTGACATCCATAGCATTCAGGTTATGAGTGGTGGTTCGATTGGCAAAAGTGGAGGGATTCCTGTGTCCCTTTCATAGGGCCATGATACAAGCTTTTTGGGTGTGAAAGGCCTTGGCCTTCTTGATCCATTCATTGATGGTGGTGGGGACAGTGGTCATGGACAAGATCATGATGGCAAGTTGCTGGTCCAGTCCGAGGGAAAACTGGTCAATGAGGGTATCATTGTCAGTAATACCGGCTTTGGCCATGAGGTTCTGAAAATTAGTGATATATTTTTGGAAACCATTGTCTGATTCTCCATCTGATTGTTTGAAAGACTTCTGAATAAGCTTGGCCAGTTCCAGACAGGCTGTGACTTTGATATTGAAGGGGTAGAAGGTAGACTCAAAGTTTTTTGCAAACTTGTCAAAGGTTTTCTCAGAAGCAGCTATGTTTGAGTTGGCCATGCAATCATACCACATTTCGGAAAAGGAGACACCACGCCCTTTACTCATTTTGTTCAAGGTGGTCATGACCTTGACCTTGTCGTTGGCATAGAGGATTTGGTTGATCGTGAAGTATCCTCTCATGGCTTTGATCCATCTAACTGCGTCAGTGGGTTCTCCAGAGAAATTGGCAGGGAGGGCTGCCTTAAGTTCCAACATGGTCGTCTGGGGTGGTGATGGCTGAGAGATCTGGGGTGGTGGTGGCTGAGAGGTCTGAGAGATCTGGGGTGGTGGTGCTGCAGTGGTTCTGGGATTGCTAAGGTATTGAGAGGCGAAGAGTCTATGGCAATGTCTGGGGGTAGGGAGCTGTGGTGATGCTGGGGTGAATCGTGGTGTAATCTCCTCATCAGAGGAGTCAGGTGCAGAGAAGCAAGATATGTTTGCTGGGGTATGTCCAACTCCTAAGTAGAAGGGACCAAGGGAGATTCTTGATCTTTTGATATGCGAAGAGTGTACCTCAAGTGGTGGACTAAGAGTTATATGAGGAGGACACTCACAAAGAGGTTCAACTCTACTCATCTAACAAAACTAGGGAACTTAGTGACAATGAAAAACTTAGGATACTATGGGATTCCCACATGAAGGGGAGTCAAGGGACTAAGAGGATCTTCCAAAGGAAGTACTAAGGGTGACTCGAGAATACACTGAAGATTGCGTAGATCAAGAATGGATCCTAATGTACATTGTTACACTCGGACCTGGTGGGCTCAAGCGTAGACTCGAATCGTCAAAGACAGGTGCGGCTCACTAGAGCGAAGGAGTCCCTAACTATAGGGATTGTCCCAGGGACGAAGGTATTCCCTAACTATAGGGATAGGACTGAGGTCAAAGGGATGCCCTAGGTTGGAGGTCCTAGCGGCGACTAAGGGAAGGCTAATCAGCCTGGACGAGGGAAGTGAGACAAGAGTGATAGTTCAAGTAGAACTAGGTTGGGTTACAACTAGTGCTATGAGGGTATTTATACTCGAGTCGCGGGAAAGGTATGGAAGGTCATAGAACGTTCAAGAAGTAAAGGGATGCGACAGCATCGGAGGAAAAAGTAATCGAGATGACAAAGTGAGGGGAAGTTAGTCATACGGGAGCGAAGGCATCGGATGGAAGAGTAAGCACGATTACAAAGCAAATGGAATGTTGTGGAACGTTGTGGAATAGTGGAAAGGTAAACGCGCGAAAGAAAAGGTAAGTCCTGGGTGAAGTGTAACAGAGGGAAAAGATAGGGGTACCGGTAGATCGTAACATACATGGGCAGCGAGGATATATACCAAAGGACATGTAAGCATGGATCCCTATGGAAGGTGATGGAATGGGATGACTAAGTAGTGATGACAGACACTACTAAAGAGATAGCTGTCCAAAGTGATGGAATCAGGGAGAAGAACTAAGCAAGATGACAAGAAGAAGAAGAAGAAGAAGAACTAAAGTGGAATAATGTCTGCTCGTAGACCACTTGTGACAACAAGAAAGTGGTGGTGGAAATAATAGAAGATCCCTGGAATAGGGGAATGTTGAGGACAAAGGGTAGAAAGTAAAAGAGTACCACAGTATAGGAAAAGAACTGTAACACAAAGAGCATAAAGGGGTTTTCCTACCTGATGTTGCCCCAATCATTGAAAGAAGGAGAGACCATAGAGGAGGTGGTTCAAGAGGTTACTGGGGGAACAACAGAGGCAGTTGTGGCACCTGAGCCAAAGGTAGATAATGGGAAGATGGGGCAAAGAAAGAAAAAGACAGGGAAGTGTAAGGGTGAGAAAACTGGGGGACCTCCAGCTAAGAAAGCCAGAAAATAAGGGGGTGACCAAAGGACTTGTCAACAGACCCTAGACTTTGCTACCAATCTCTTGGACCATTTTGGATTGTCACTATTGTACATTCATTAACTTTACCACATTCACTACAAATACTTACATTCACTAAATGTCAATCTTTGTCTTGGACTTGCTAAACCCTTGTGTGACTAGTAAGAAAATTAAGTCTAAGAAAAGTGTTTCAAAACCTTGTCATTGTAAGACAAGGGGGCACTAGAAGAATGCCAGCAAGCAGAGAAATAGTAAAGACTATTGCTAGACAAGTATGCTAAGTGTATACTTGTCAAACAAAGACTATGCTATCTCCCTGTTGGCCAGCCGCTGAAAGCCATCAGACCTGAGTTTAGGGCAGGTCAATAAGAACTTATGGCAGCCAGGATATTTAGCTAAGGGCAGGTCAAAAAGCACTTTGAAGTGGCCAGAAAAAGGCCCATGTAAGTACCAGATAGACTCTGCTGTTAGTTAGCTTAGTTTAGCTTTGTATCTACAAAAAGTCCTAATCAACACTACCTTGACTGAAAGACTAGCAATCTCAAGGAGAGACTAAGTAAGCAACCTAAGTGAAAAAGGGTTGACACTACCTAGTGCAAGTCTATCTAAGTTTTAAGGATAAGGAAAACTGAGGAATAAGCTTTGAAAGGTAATACCATGGTCTATCAAGACTACAAAAGCTTGACTCTAAATAGCTTGCTGTGCTGGGATGAATATGTCAACTAGTATACAGTGAGAAAGGGAGCAGAAAGGTAGTTACAGGTCTACTGCTCTGAGTACCCTGAGTAGACACCTTGTCTATGGAAAAGAAAGCAGAAAGTCAAGGATGGTGTTACGCTTGGACCTGGAGGGCTCAAGCGTAGACTCGAATCATCAAAGACAAGTGCAGCTCACTAGAGCGAAGATATTCCCAATATAGGGATGAAACAGAGGATGAAGGAGTGCCCTAGGTTGAAGGTCCTAGCGGCAACCGAGGAGAGGCTTATGGAGCCTGGACGAGGGAGACAAGACTAGAGTGGTGGTTCGAGTAGAACTAGGTTAGGTTACAACTTAGTGCTATGAGGGTATTTATACTCTAGTCGTGGGAAAGCTACGGAAGGTTGTAGAAGGTTCAAGAAACAAAAGGATGCGATGGCATCGGATGAAAGAGTAATTGTAATGACAAAGCAAAGAGGAAAGTTAGTCATGCTGGTGCAATGGCATCGGGTGGTGAAGCACGATTACTAGGCAAGTGGAATGTTATGGAACGTCATGGAAGGGGGAAAGGTAATCGTGTGAAAGGAAAAAGAATAGGGGTACCGGTAGATCGCAACATTACCCCCTTAGTAGAGTTCAAGTCTACAACGAAGATCCCTAGAAAGAGCGCATGCCGCCGTTGGGAGAGCCGGTGATGTTGGCCCAAGCCGTCTCGTCATACTCATCCGTATTGTCAACTGGGGAGGGAGAGCAGGAGTAGCAATTGTGATGGTAAGAAGCATTGTAAGGATGATGACGATGAGGGGGAGGAACGGGAAGAGGTCGTTGTCCGCCAGAGGAACAGGAAGAGCGAGAGGAGGTTGCCGGGGAGGTGGAGGTGGAGGGAGCCGGAGTGGTGTGATGACCCAAAGGACACCCCGCGCGAAGATGGCCTGGTCCCCACTTAAGGCAGATGGGGCATTGGAAGAATGGACCGTCGGCCTTCTTGTGGCTGAGTTGTTGGCAATTGAAACAGGTTTGGGCATAGCGAGGATGAGAGGGAGGAAGGGCTTCCCTATGATTATCTCCGGTCCACCAGAAGTCTACTTGTTCAGTGAAGGTGAGTTCATTGGGTGTAAGCAGGGCAGACAAGGCCGAAGGGGTGGAAGGGAGCGCTGGGGCGGGGTGAGATTGGGCAGTGGCGAGCTCCCTTAGGTAACGATCAAGGTTGGCAAGGAATTCTCCCATCCCGAGTTGGTGAAAGGCTTGGGTGAGGGCTCCTAGAGCTTCTGCTTGCGCAGCAAGTACACTGCCACGAAGGTGGTGGGGGGCAGTGGTGAGGGCGACGATGGAGTGAAGGCAAAGGATCTGCTGGTAGGCATGGTAGAGTGCGTAGAGTGGGGAACCCATATCCAAATGGGCGCTGATAGGGATGACAAGGCAGGAGTCAGTGAGGTGGGTGGAGAGGGTACGAACATAGGGCTCATCAGGGAAATC
This sequence comes from Boletellus pseudochrysenteroides, assembly GCA_038090975.1. NCBI lineage: Eukaryota > Fungi > Basidiomycota > Agaricomycetes > Boletales > Boletaceae > Boletellus > Boletellus pseudochrysenteroides. The sequence continues at coordinate 7,392 of JBBPNQ010000228.1, forward strand.
GTCGTGAAGACGATGGGCAAGGCAAGGGATGTTGACAGATTCTACCGGAGGGGGTGAAGATGAAGGGGAAATAACTATCGTACGAAGAGTAGGGTCTAAGGAAGAGTTGGGAACAAGGAGGCCGGCAATCTCTGTCGCCTCCCATCCAGGAGAAGTGCAGGTGGAGGAAATGTCAGAGGTGGTGTGAGTGGGGGAAGACATGAAGTACTACTTGTGGGGGCATTGAATGCAGGGTTTCAAGTTAGAGGGTGCGGCAAGGGAATGGAGAGTTTTATATGCAGAAAGGATGGTCCATGCATGTTGAAAGTCTGATTCAGAGAGCCAGGAGTCTTCTTCGGCGGAATATCCTTTCCACTGTACAAGGTATTTGTGATTGGCTGGAGAACCTTGGTGTCTGATGACCTTCTCAATTTCAAATTCTTCTTCGCCTTCTACAAGGTCCGGCAGTGGAGCTGGGAAATTAGGGCTGTGGGTTTCGTTCTCATGATAAGGGGTGAGAAGGGAAGTGTGGAAGACAGGATGAATCTTCCAGGTCTTGGGAAGGCGGAGTTTGTATGTTAGTGGGGAAAGAACGTGGGTGATGACGAAGGGACCTTTGCATTTTGGAGCGAACTTGGGGTTGGCGATGAGCCATTTGAGATTTTGGGCTTCCAACCAGACCTTGTCTCCTTTGGAGAATGGGGTAAACTTTCTGTGGGAGTAGGACTTCATGACTTGCTGAGCTAGCTCATGGGAAGTGAGGGCTTCATCTTGGGTGGAGCTAAGGGCTTTAAGGCGGTCTTCTATGGCAGGGAGGTGGGTTTCGGTGATGACCGAAGGGAGAGGGTGGGGATTAAAGCCCATCATGAGGAAGAACAGGGACTTGCCAGTGACAGAGTGCAGGCAGTGATTGTGGGCGAATTCCATGTGGGAGATCATATCCACCCAGGTGGATGGGTTATTGCTGCAGAAGATTCTGAGATAGGTCTTGACTTCCTGGTTAACCTGTTCAGTTTCGCCATCAGACTGCAGGTGGTACGCCATGGAGAGGGATAAATCATACCCGAGGAGTTGTCCTAGCTCCTTGGTGAAGGTTGAGGCGAACTGAGGGCCTCGATTGGAGATGATTTTGTCATAGAGACCAAAGCGAGTATAGACTTTGTGAAAAAAGAGGGTGGCGACACCGGCTGCAGTGATTGATTTCTTAGTGGGGCAAAGGATTACCCCCTTAGTAAGGCCATGGTTGACCACGACCAAGAGAGAGTTGAAAGAAGAGGAGATGGGGAGGTCGGTGATAAGGTCGCACAAGATTTGCTGGAAGGGGCGGGAGGATCAGGAAGGGATGGGGGCAAGAGGCAGGGTGGTAGGGTGAGTATTGGTTTTGGCCTGTTGACAAAGAGCACAGCCTTCAACGTATCAGCGGACAAATTGTGCAAGACCAGGCCACCAGAATTCAGAGGCGACAAGTTGGCGGGTTTTGAGATATCTGGGGTGACCGGCGGTGGGGTGATCATGGTGTCGGGTGATGACGGATTGGTGTAGGGTAAGATCATCAGGGACATAGACTTGTCCCTGGTAAGTGAGGATACCGGCATCGTACTGCCAGTCAGAAAGTCAGGAGCGGAATTTCGGAGGAACCTCGCCCAAAAGGGCGTGAAGGGCATTGAGGACAAGGGGATCGGAGGTTGAGGAGGTGGCCAGCTTAGAGGAAAGGGCAGTGTCAATTAAGGCCATGAAGAGAGAGGGGGGAAGTAGGGTGGTTGCGTCATTGTCAGAGTCATCAGGAGGGAGGAGGTCAGGTCTGTGGGAGAGGGCGTTGGGGGCAGAGAGGAGGTGTCCAGGAACGTGGATCATCTTATAATCAAAATTGGCAAGGTCAAGAAGCCAGCAGGCTTGTCATCGGTTGAGTTTCTGAGGTTGACGAAAGTAAGTGAGATTTTGGTGGTCTGTGAAGACCTGGATGGGGAAAGGGGATCCTTGAAGGTAGTGCCTCCAAGCTTTGAGCCCTCAGATGACTGAGAGGAGTTCGCGGTCATAAATGTCGTAGTTTCGCTTGGCAGGAGAGAACACTTGGGAGAGGTAGGAACAGGGGTGCCAGTCCCTGTTGGTGTCGGTCTGAAGAAGTACTCCTCCTGAGGCAAATTTGGAGGCGTCGGTGGAGATTGCAAAGGGTTGGGCAGGGTCGGGGAGGTGAAAAAGGGGTTTTGAGAGGAACAGCCGCTTTAACGACTCAAAGGAATTCTGGCATGCGGGGGTCCAGTTCCAGGGGTGGTCCTTTTTGGTGAGGTTAAGAAGGGGACAGGCGACATTGGAGAAGTCAGGGATGAATCGCTGGTAGAAGTTGGCAAACCCAAGAAAGGAGCGAATGTCCTTGACTTTGGTTGGAGTGGGCCAGGATTTGATCCCATCAAGTTTGACTGGGTCCATGGCTAGGTGGTCAGGGGAGACAATCATCCCCAAGTATTCTACTTCGGAGGCGGCGAACTGGCATTTCTCCAGCTTCAGATGAAGGTCCAGTTCGGTCATGCGTTGGAGTACTCGCTTGGTACGTTCTTCGTGGGTGGTAGCGTCAGGGGAAAAGATGAGGAGGTCATCCATGTAGATGACAAGCCACCCTTTGGCTATCATGTCGCAAAATGAGTCATTCATGAACTGCTGAAAGGTGGCGGGGGAATTGGTTAGGCCGAAGAACATGACCATTGGCTCGAAGAGCCCTTTGTGGGTGATAAAAGCTGCCTTCCATTGGTGCCTGTCCTTGATTCGCACATTGTTGTAGCCCCATCGGACGTCAAACTTGGTAAAGAGCTTGGCCCCTTTGAGTTTGTCGATGAGGTTGGAGACGAGAGGGAGCAGGTAGGCATCTCGAACAGTGTGTTCGTTTAAGTACCTGTAATCCTGGCAGGGTCGAAGGTCACCATTCTTCTTTTTGATGAAGAAGAAGGGAGAGGCTTGGGGTGAGTTGGATGGGTGAATCTTCCTGGAGGCGAGGTTTTCCTTGAGGAAGGCTTCCGTTGCTTCGCATTCAGTGGGGGAGAGAGGGTATAGCTTTCCAACCTTTGGTTTGAAGGATTCATCGAGGTTGATCTCATGGTCATAGGATTGGGAAGGGGGGACATGGTTGGTGGCTTCCTTAGAGAAGATGGAGGCGAAATCTGAATATTCTGGGGGGAGGACAGGCTTGGGTTTGGCCTTTTCTGCGGCCATGGCTAGTTCAGTGGCAGTGGTGAGCCTTGCAATCAAGTGGGATCCTTTGGGAATGAAATGATATCCCCCACGGATGACACGGTTGATGATGTAATTGCTTTCAGCCCTTGCAGGGTAGGCCAACTCGATTTCATAGTCCAGGTACTCGTATAGTCTTCCGTCATAGACGGAATCAACATGGACGTGTTTTTGGGGACACGGAGGAGTTTCTTTGCTCGCTGGGGAGTCAGGGATTTTAGCCAGGTATAGTTCCTTGGCTTGGTCGGTGGCGGGATCCATGGTGATGGTCTTGTCCTTCCAGTTGATAGAAGGATTGGCTAGACATAGCCAGGGGAATCCAAGGATTATGTTTTCCGTTCCACAGTTCATGACATGGAAGAGGGTCTTGTGAAAGGTTCCTCCTACGCGAGTGTAGAGGGTGGTGGTGAAAAGGATTTTCCCATTCCAATTGGGAGTCTTGTCTGCATTTAGAATGGGGATAGGAGTGGCGAGGCGGGTTCAGGGAAGGTGGTGTTTTTGGATGAAGGCCCAGTCTATACATGAGATCTGGGCTCCTGAGTTGACGAGTGCTCGGGTTGCAATGGCAGAGGAGGTATTCGAAGGTGTCACTAGCAAGAGGGGAATTTGGATTGATTTCTTCGACAAGGAGGCTAGTGATACATTCGATACTGAAAATGAAGGAAGTACTTGCATTGCAGAAGTCCTCCTCTTTAAAAATCCTTCTCTGCCACATCAAAGGCCACCTTTTGGACCTTGAGTTCTTCTTCGACTTCTTCATCATCATCCTTGTCTACTTCTACCAACTGGGGAATATCCTGAGCAACTTTCTTTACTTCCTTCTCCTTGGTCTTCTTCAGCTGGGAGGTGGAGGGAAAGGTCGGGCAAGATGTTGCCCCATGGCCAGGTTTCCTACAGTGGAAACAAAGATTCTTGGCAATGCACCACTTGTGTTCTTCTGGGGAAAGCTTTGGGACGCGAATGGTGTCAATGTCCATGGCATTGGGGTCATGAGCGGGTTTGGTGGGGGAGTCGAAAGAGTGGTAAGGGGAGGTGTATTTGGTTTGTCAGGCTATGTCATCAGCTTTCTCCCACTGAGTCATAAAATGAATGGCCTTCTTGTACCAATCATCGATCTTGGTTGGTACGGTATCCATACCCATGATGCAGCACATAAGTCGGGCAGGGATTCTGGCGGAAAAGTATCTGATCAGCACGTTCTCATCAGTGATTCCTGAAGTTTGGACTCGGTTTCAGAATTCTGAGACATATTGGTTCACCTCCAAGATAGAAGTTCGCTTCTTCCCGGAGTCAGAGAGTCGGTGAGTGGAGAGCCAGCTAATGGCCAAGGTTTTGGTGTCGTGGTGTTCAAAAGCCTTGCAGAATTCAACAAGGAAGTCGGAAAATTTTCCGAAGTTTGGGGGGGAAGAAGCTAGCACAGCTTGGCAGAAGGTCGCGGCCCAGGTGAGCGCTGGTCCTTTTGTCATGTAAGAGAGGGCAAAGGCAACCCTCTTGGTGTTGGAGTTGTATACGTCCTCGTTGACTGAGAGGTAAAAGTGTACTGAGTCAAGCCAGGGGATGGCTTTGGCGTAGTCGCCATCAAAGGCTTCAGGAGCATCGATCCGGAGTTCTACCAGTTTGGTGGACATAGTAGCAAGTGGGGCGGGGGTTTTGCTAAGGGGAAGAAGGCCGAAGGGAGGTGGTGGGCAAGAGATGGGAGTTGGGGAAGGGGGAGTTGGTGGTCAAGGAAGGAGGAGGGTAGCGGAAAGGTTGTGGGCGAGGGTGAGAGTGGCTTCTTCTTCTTCTTCGGGGGAGGGAAGAGGGAGATTAAGATCTGAGTCCTCTTCTTTGGAGTGGTGGGAGGGCGGCTCAGAAGGGGAGTCTTCCCTTGGCTGGCTTTGAGGGATTCCCCAGAGGGACACAAGCGGTGGGGGTCTAGGAGGAATGGTGAAGGACCTGTGGTGATGGCAGTCCTGGAAGGGGAACCTAGTTCTTTTGTTACGCTTGGACCTGGAGGGCTCAAGCATAGACTCAAATCGTCAAAGACAAGTGCAGCTCACTAGAGCGAAGATATTCCCAATATAGGGATGAAACAGAGGATGAAGGAGTGCCCTAGGTTGAAGGTCCTAGTGGCAACCGAGGAGAGGCTTATGGAGCCTGGACGAGGGAGACAAGACTAGAGTGGTGGTTCGAGTAGAACTAGGTTAGGTTACAACTTAGTGCTATGAGGGTATTTATACTCTAGTCGCGGGAAAGCTACGGAAGGTCGTAGAAGGTTCAAGAAACAAAAGGATGCGATGGCATCAGATAAAAGAGTAATTGTAATGACAAAGCAAAGAAGAAAGTTAGTCATGCTGATGCGATGGCATCAGGTGGTGGAGTAAGCACGATTACTAGGCAAGTGGAATGTTATGGAACATCATGGAAGGGGAAAAGGTAATCATGTGAAAGAAAAAAGAATAGGGGTACCGGTAGATTGTAACAGATGGCCTGCTGATCTATAAGTCTACTTAAAACACAAACACCTAACCTGTAGTAAAGAGAACAAGTGGTTCACGTGCTTTTTGCTACACCTTTGAATCTCTCTGGGACAGGCTGACTACCTACCTGGTTGTAAACTAAGTTCCTACTACCATTAACACATACAATTTTACAAACCAAACTTTGGGTTGAAACAACAGTCTGGTATTGCACTCTAGGACACCTTCACAGGAAGTTGAGCCCTTTGTTGCCTCCCAGTTGTCCATAGAGAACAAGGAGGCGATTCAGGGTGAGATGGATTTCTTCAGAAGAGAACCTAATTTTGTGCCACTTGATGACCAATCCCAAGCCTCAGGCATGATCGCCTCTGTCTGTGATAGTGACCTCCTCAGTGAGAGGGAAAAGGAACAGTTTGAGGAATTGGAATGGTTGAATAAGGAAGGAAATGTGATTGAGGATATGCACACTGCATGGAAAATCCATCACATGGCGAGAATGCAGCTTGGTCAATTTGTAGGCCATGAGTGCCCCCCTACCCCCATCCTTAAAAAAATGGTGAAAACTGGCTCTAATGAAGCACTGTGGCCTGAAGCTAGAAGATGGCGACAAGAAAAACATTGCTATCTTGCTAGGAAAGGTGAAGCTCTGCAAAAAGACTACTCAGACTGGGTAAACAGACACCTGGCAAGTCCACACAGAACTCCACTGGCGACATTGGAAAATGAAACAGACAGTGTCCACAGTGACTCTCCATTTCTCCTTCACTCTTCAGACCCAGCAGATTTCAAGAATGAAATGATGGAACCTGTGAGATTTTGTCTATTTAACACAGGATACCTGAGCAAATGAGAAGTCTGGAATATCTTAAAAGACTGACTAACTCCAGAAGCACTTGATGAAGTAACATGTGTACAGTCGGTATGGCAACCCAATGGCTATCCTTGAACTGATATCTGGATAGAAGCAAGGGTAGCTGTGGCAATAAAAAGAGGACTTTATCTGACTGCAAGCCAAAGACAACAAGGCACCTACCAAAGTCTAAAGAACCCTTTATATAAGTTGTGATGGTTATGGTGTCCAAGTGCTAAAACATGTCACTGGAGACTTGATGTCTGGAAACCATGGAGGGACCAAGAACCCTCTAAAAAACCACCAGTAGCAAAGCTTCACTGAAAGCCTGAAGGTGGAATCATGACTCTAAATATAAATGGAATGGGGGCAAAATGCCCACTAGTCCAAAACCTACTAGTAGAATCAGGAGTGGACATTCTAGCCATCCAAGAAACTCAACTGGATGAAAACTTATACAATTTCTATATCAAAAGATATGAAATCTACACCAGAGAGAAGAAGGATGGATTCTGTGGCCAGATGCTATTGGTGAACCAAGACTACCCCTCATATGAAGTAAACAAAAACAAGCTTAATTGCTTTATTCATATAAAGGTAGCCAAGTTCAGAGGTTCAGCACTCTGGCACTTTATCTTGGTATATCTCCCATCAGAGGGCAGTTGATGGTCAGAAAGGACAGAATGTCTGCGAGTGGTCCTACAGGAGTATGATGTGATAATGGAAAAGAAACCAGAAGCAGCAGTTGTCATTCTGGGTGACTTCAACATTAAATGCAATCTACTCCACAACAGAATAAAAACAAAAAACACAGCCCTAACCTGCCTAGAGGTCTTAGGGAATGGCCTCACCTTCCACAGAAAGGGAACCAAATGGTCTGATGTCAATAGCATTCTAGTTAATCTGCAAGCGGAAAAAGAACTAAACCCTGCTGATGTCATTCAAGACCGGATCAATCACAGTGATCATTTCCCCCTGGTAGCTAAACTAGTGCCTAAAACAAAAATGAAACCTATATCATCAACAAAGGTCAGCTACTGGTTTAATGTGGACCTTGTCAAAGGACATGGAAAGAGCATAGTACACAGCAACCAATGGAATGTTCTACCCATAGACCCAATAGAGTCGATTGAGGAGCTAAATGAAAGTGCAGAGCACTTCTGCTCTACCATAAATGATGAAGCAATGAAGCTTGGAATAAAACAACAAAACCTTGGAGGCAGGGTCTTCCTAAACCACTCTCTGAAAAAGAAAGTGGAAAAGGTAGCCAAAGCTCAAAAAGCTTGGGAATGTGCGAAAAACTGCTGTTCAGCCAAAGAGGACCAAATTTGAAGAATATATCATCTTGAGTGTACATCAGCATGAAAAGCCCTCAAACAAAGACAAGCTTAGCTTCATGAAAAGGAAGTGAAAAGAGTTGCCAAACTCTATCATGACAATGAAATGAAAGCCTTTCATAGATGGGAATCCCAAATGACCAAAGGGCAAAGAGCAGAGGCAGTAAAACTAGTGTTGGATAAGGAAGGTACTCTCCTCACTGAGGAAAGTGCCATCCACAACCATGTATTCAGGTACTACAAGGATCTCAAGCAGGATGACCCAGAAAAAATCTCAAGAAAAAGAGATTACTAGGCAGGCAAATGTACCAAAAGGGTTCAAGAAGAACTTCCAGGTATAAATAAGACTCCTAGATGGAGGGAAGTCCTATTGGCCATCAGAAAGATGGCACTAGGGACAGTCTCTGGCCATGATGATATTCCTGTGGAACTGTTTAAATCCATGCTAAAAGAGGAATATCATCAATTGCTTGCAAACCAAGAAACAGTGGTAGGTGACAACATCTATGTTGCACTTCCAGAAGAAGACCTACCTGCAGTTCTGTTAAGAGTGTTCTCTTCTCCAGGGCTAACTCCGGAACTCTGGAGTTATGCTTGACAGATGGGACTTGGCTTCACCATATGTGGTGTGCCCTTGTCAGTCCTTGTCCCAGATTTGTGGAGCGGAGGTCGAAGGTCAAGAGGATCGCAAGCGATCCTTAGGACGAGAGTAAAGACTTAGAAGGTTATCTTCTAAGTCGAGCAGAGTAGACTGTCAAGGTCCAGTCAGAGGTCAGGAGAAGAATCTAAGATGATATTCAACTAGGGTCTATGGAGTTATTCTACAGGGTTTATATACTGGAGTCCAGAACCTGGTTACTTGCATGCTTGCTAAAGCTAAGTAAAAGGCAGAGACGGAGTAAGGGGAAAGCCGGAGCTGTGCTCCTAATTGAGCACAGGATCAGAGGTATCTACAAGGTGGGAAATGTACAAGTAAAAGGTACCTAAAGTAACTACAAGGTATGTGAACTCCGAATGTCCGGAGACCCAGAGTTAATGCGAGAGGTTGGGGTATAAGCAGAGAAGTCTGGAGTTGGACTTAGCTGATTTCTCAGGATATGACAAGTTCCACAAACACCCATGGAGCAATTGGAATATGGAACACAGAACAACAACCAGAACTCTGGTCTCAAGTGACTGACAAGTCTCTCTACAAGTCTGGTGATCCTATGGATCTAAAGAACTATAGAGAAATAAGTCTGATAGTGGTAGCTGTAAGCGACCGCTTAATCCAATACTGGACTAGGGCCATCGACAATCGAACTCGTGAGGAAAATGGGACAAGGGGATCAAGGGGGAATTCCCACAAGAACTTGACTAGAGTTCTTGGGGCGTTGGCATTCAAGACTATATACTACAATGATATTTGTACATGTCGTGGCTATGGTCTGTGCGCATACAGGCTAGAACGTTCTAGACTGCAGCGGAGATTAATGAGGCTGTCCGCGGCTATGCGTAATGGAAGGGAAGGAATGGAGATTAAAAGGGTGAGGCATGATGTCATAGTGACGTCATAGGCCTAGACCAGATCACTTGACCGGCCACGTGATAGTCGTCGAAAAAGTGTCTAAGTCCAACTGATAAGATAGATGCTGATAAGATGTCCGCGAAGGTTACGATAGGGGCTCGTAGGAGTGCGTTCGTAACAGTAGCAATGAAAATTGTAACCTCAGTGCTGGCAAATAGAATATCGAGTACAATGGAAGCGAACAGCATGCTTGTCAGAGAACAAGGGGGCTTCTGAAGACAGGAAGAAGCAATCTCCCAGTTCATTACCCTTGCAGAGATCACCACAGGAGACGTCTCAAAGGAAGCAAGACATTCATTGTGTTCATAGATCTGCTAAAGGCCTTTGATAAGGTCATGCATGAAGCACTGATGGAAAAATTAGATGCCCTAGGTTTTAGGGGCAGGTTCCTCAGCCTGCTGAGATCTATATACTATACCTTCAAAGCATGTATTCGGGTGGGAGACAAGCCAATGGGCTTCTACAACATGTTGGTGGGAATCCAATAGGGATGCCCACTCTCCCCCATTCTATTCATACTGTTCATCAATGACCTTCTTGACTACCTCCCAGAAGGTGTGCAAATACCTGGAGTCCAAACTGGGCATAAATGCTCTGCACTCAAGTTTGCAGATGACATTGCTGGCCTGGCAGAAGACCCAGAACATGCACAGAAATTCATGGATGGAATCACACAATGGAGCACTGACTGGCGAATGCCAATTGGAGCACCAAAGTGTGGAGTAATGATGGTAGGAGGAACAGAGGAAGAGTAAGCAGAATTTGCCCTCAAAACCTTCACAATAGGCAACAAGACCATCTCTATAGTTCGAGAGTATAAATACCTTGGGATCATGATAACAGACAAGTTTGGAGACAATGATCACACAGACAAGTTGTATCACTGCAAAACATTGGTGAAGAAAGTACAAGCAGCAGTAGACATGAGGAGAGCCTTCTTGAGAGATCCAAAATACCCACTGGAACTCAAACTGGCAGTAATCCAATCAAAAATTGTATCCCTTGATATATATGGGGGTGAATGGGTTGGAATGTGTCAAAGAAGAACAAACATCATTCAAACAGAAGTAAATAAAACTCTGAAAATGGTGTTAGGCTCTTCTCCAAACAGCAACTTGCATGTCTTTAAAATCATGTCATGGGAACTTGGAATCTCAACAATAGAGGAATGCATGGCTGATCTCTGAGTGCACCTGTGGCAGAAAGCACCCAAGATGGAGACCTGGACACCCATACTCACAGCAGAGGAGAACCGTCTATGAGCATGTGGACAAACCTGGTCAAGTCAAACTGCCTGTTTCATAAGAAGTGCTATAAATCAGTTGGATCCACCAAGTGTAAGCGACCACTAATCCTATACAGGACCAGGGCCACCAACAGTTGAACGAGTAAGAGAAAGGGGCAAGTGAACTAGCAGGAAGTCCCACAAGAACTTGACTAGGGTTCTTGGGGCAATGTGTTATAGTTCTTTTCCTACACTGTGGTACTCTTTTACTTTCTACCCTTTGTCCTCAACATTCCCCTATTCCAGGGATCTTCTATTATTTCCACCACCACTTTCTTGTTGTCACAAGTGGTCTACAAGTGGACATTATTCCACTTTAGTTCTTCTTCTTCTTCTTCTTCTTCTTCTTCTTCTTCTTCTTCTTCTTCTTGTCATCTTGCTTAGTCCTTCTCCCTGATTCCATCGCTTCGGACAGCTATCTCCTTAGTAGTGTCTGTCATCACTACTTAGTCATCCCATTCCATCACCTTCCATAGGGATCCATGCTTACGTGTCCTTTGGTATATATCCTCACTGCCCATGTACATTAGGATCCATTCTTGATCTACGCAATCTTCAGTGTATTCTTGAGTCACCCTTAGTACTTCCTTTGGAAGATCCTCTCAGTCCCTCGACTCCCCTTCATGTGGGAATCCCATAGTATCCTAAGTCCATCATTGTCACTAAGTTCCCTAGTTTTGTTAGACGAGTCAAGTCAAACCTCTTCGTGAGTGTCCTCCTTGTATAACTCTTAGTCCACCACTCAAGGTATGCTCTTTGCATATCATGATGAGATTCAAGTATTTATACTAATACAATGTTTGTAGCTATTGACTACATGGTCTGTGCATGCATAGGCTAGAACATTCTAGACTACAGCAGAGATTAATAAGGCTGTTCGTGGCTATGTAGAATGGAAGGGAAGGAACGGGGATTAAAAGAGTGAGGCATGATGTCATAGTGACATCATAGGCCTAGACTGGGTCATGTGACCAGTCATGTGATAGTTGTCAAAGAAATGTTCTAAGTCCAAAGATAAGATGGTTGATGAGGTGCCCACGAAGGTTATGATAGGGGCTCATAGGAGTGCATTCGTAACACCACCCCCTGTCTAAGACTCAACTTCCAGGTGAGAAAAGACATCGCGTTCCATGGGCATTGGTTCATAATGATTAAATAAAGAGAAGAAGGCTTTGGTGGTCATGTGGAGGCACCAAGGGGCCAAGGGATGAGAAGCATAAAAGTCCATTATAGTTTCTTTGGCATGTGATAAATTAGACTCTGGTTCCCACATATGGTCAGAGTCATCATACCCCTTCCAGTGCACCAGAAACTCCACCTTATTATGTTTAAAGTGCAAGTTGACTAAATAATCTACTTCAAATTCCGCATCCCCTTCATCTGTAACAACAAGAGGGCCAGGGGCGACAAGGGGTTGACCTGGCAATGTCTCCCAATATGGTTTGACCCATGAAATATTAATGACCAGGTGGATCTTCATGGAAGATGGCAATCCAGGTTTAACCACGTTGCTTCCAATCAGATCCATGATGACGTAGGGGCCCAGCCACCTTTCTGTAAGCTTCTTAGAAGCACAGGGAAGTTGTAAATTAGAAGTTGAAAGCCAGACCTGCTGGCTGATGGAAAAGTTGTGAGATACCAACCATTGCTTGTTGGCTTGTTGTTTTATAGTGTCCTGCACCTTTTTCATGGATGATTTGGCCTGATCAAAGGCTGTGGAGAAATTGGTGGTGAATGTATTAGCAGCTGGCACTTTTCCTTTATTCGGTTCAATACCCATCCAGGGAGTATAGGAGTGGGTAAGGGAGAAGGGGGTTGCATTGGTAGCCAAGGCTACCTGGTTGTTGATCACAAACTGGGCCAGGGCAATCCACTGTGGCCAGTCTTCCTGCCTTTTGGCACAAAAGAGGTGAAGATATGTTGAGATCTCCCTATTCATTCACTCTGTTTGTCCATTTGTTTGTGGATGATACATGGTGGACAGTTTGAGGTCTATTTTGAGGACCCCTGCAAGTTCTTTCATTACTTCCTGATATGCAAAGAGCGTACTTCAAGGGATGGACTAAGAGGTTAACCCGAGGAGGACACTCACGAAGAGGTATGTCTCGACTCGGTTAATAGGCTGAAGGATCACTGAAGGTAGTGTCGTACTTGAGATACAAAGGTGTTCCCACACGAAGGGAATCTTCTGAGGAATGCGCAAGGGTACCCACACGAAGGGAATTTACAGAGGACGAGGGGTGATCCAAGAGTACGCTTGTATTGCGCAGATCAAGAATAGGGATAGAATACATGGGCAGCAGGTATAAGTACCACGGGATGCGTAAGCGTGGAATCCTATGGAAAGTGAAGGAAGGGAAGACTAAGCTACGATGACAGACGTAGCCATGGAGAAAGCTGTCCAAAGCGATGGGATCGGAGATGACGAAATAAGGAGGACAACGAGGAAATCAAAGAGGGATGATATCGGCTCGCAGACCACAAGAGAAGATTAGAAAATGGTGGTGGACATAGCGATAAACCAACGGGAGAGTGGAACGAAGAGTACGAAGAATAGAAAGGAGAAGGATACCGCGGTGTAGGAATAAAATTGTAACACTTCCATGGTAAACTGCAGTCCGCGATCCGACACTATTGATTGTGGAAGCCTGTGGTGCTTCCAGACATAATCTCGATACAGTTGGGCCATTCCCAGGGCCATCACGGTTTTTGTGGTGGGAATGATTTTGACTGATTTGGAAAACTGATCTACTACCACCAGTATTGAGTCCTTGCCATTGACGGTGGGAAAGTCTGTGACAAAATCTACTGAGATGTTTTCCCAGGGACCCTGAGATATGGGAAGTGGCTGTAGTAAGTCCGGGGGTGCCTTGTTTGAGGTTTCATCTGAGCACAGCAGTCACACCATGCTGTGTATTCCTCAATTTGTTTGGTCATTCCTGGCCATGTGTAGTATCGTTGAATGTGTTCCAGGGTCTTTTCATTTCCAGCATGACCTATTATCGGGGAGTTGTGGTACTGCATAATGATATCCTGATGTAATGTGTAAACATCAGGAACCACAATCTTGTCTTCCTTTTGCTCAAAGCCTTCTGCATTGAGTGTTGTTCCATGGGATGGGTTTTCCTTTTGGGCCTCCTTCACATGTTTTAGGATCTCCTCCTCACCACCATGGATGTGTGTGATCTTGACCCCTTGGATTCTTTCAGCGGGAAGAATCTGAACCTGTGTGTTATCCTGCTCAATCCTGACCATGTGATCTTCTTGGTGAGAGAGTGCATCTGCCTTCCTCATGGAGGTCCTGGGCTTCTTTATTAACAAATAATTGAATTGGGACAAGTACTGGGCCCATTGGGCCTGCCTTTGATAGAGATCTTGTTTGACCATGAAATATTGTAAATTCGCATGGTCTGTCCATATTTCAAATTGGAACTTAGCCCCTTCAAGGAAGCGGCACCATTGCTCGACTGCAAGGATGATTGTGTTACGATAATTCTCCTTTTCCATGGTATACTCTTGTTTTTGATCCTTTCTCCTCGTTGTTCTCCTATCCCTGGCTTATTTACTTACAAACATATCCACTTCCTGGTCATCTTGAGCAGGTCACGAGCGGACTTCTATTTCCTTTAGTATGATCGATCTTTGTCATATTCACTTAGTCTTGTTTTCCACCTTCTCACCTGGACAGCCTCCTCTCCTTGGTAACTTCTTTTATAGTTACTTAGTCATCCTTGTTCCATCATATTCCTTGGGATTCTACACTTACACGTCCCTAGGGATTTATACCTAGCTGCTGATGTACTTGTACTCATTCTTGACCTACACAATCACAAGCGTATTCTTGAGTCACCTTGGTATCTTTGACCGACTCTCCTTCAGTCCCAAGTCTCCCCTTCATGTGGGGATCTCTAGTGTCCTAAGCCCTCTGTCGTCTTCCTTCTAGTTTTCTAACTTAGCGAAGCAAGTCGAGTGAACCTCTTTGTGAGTGTCCTCCTCACGTAGCTTCTTAGCCAACAACTCGAAGTATGCTCTTTGCGTATCAGATTGCCAACATCTCCTTGTCCATGATAGGGTAGTTCCTCTGTTCCAGTGTCATAGTGTGAGAGGAAAAGGCCACCAGATGCCACTTTCCTTCCTTTTCAATTGATAATACGTCACCCATTGCAAAGTCTTAGGTGTCAGTCTCCAACCGGAACTTCTGATCATTGTCTGGGTAAGCAAGGACTGGTGCCATTGTGAATCTATGCTTCAGGTGCTCAAAGGCAGTGTTCTCCTTTTCTGACCACACCCATGGTTGGTCCTTCTTTGTGAGGTCATTAAGGGCACAACTTATTTTGGAGAAGTCTTGAATAAATCGTTGGTAGAAGTTTGCCAGTTCTAGAAAGCTTCTTATGCCTTTGACATTGTGTGGCGTGGACCAGTCCAGGATCGCTCTAACCTTGTCTTGTTTCATCTTGATTCCTTCCTGGGACATGATCATTCCTAGGAATTCTACTTCCTTGGCAAAGAAAGAACATTTTTCCAGCTTGGTGAACAGGTCATTTTCCTGAAGACATCTTAGTACTTCTTTTATAATTGCCACATATTCTTCACGAGTTCCTGATGTAAAGACCATTATGTCATCAATATAGACAACTATGCAGGTGTCCATATCAGCATAGATTTCATTCATCATGGTTTGGAACGTGGCAGGGGAATTGCACTACCTAAAGAACATGACCATAGGTTCAAAACTTCCACAGTGGCACACAAAGACACCCTTCCACTTGTCACCCTCCCTGACCCTTATATTATTGTACCCCCACTGTAGGTTGATCTTGGTGAACCATGTTGAGCCTTTTACTTTGTCCACTAGCTGGGATATTTGGGGCAGGGGGTAATTGTTTTTAACTGTCCACTCATTGAGGTAATGGTAATCTTGGACCATTCGCTTCTTGCCATCTTTTTTAGGCACGAAGAAGACTGGTGACGTTTGTGGGGACTTAAAGGGGCAAATGTACCCCTTCCATAATTGCTCGTCCACAAACTCAGAGACTTCTTTCTGTTCTTCTACCAAGAGTGGGAATACTCTTCCCTTTTTGGGTACAAATCCTTCCTTAAGGTCAATTGCGTGGTCCCAGGGTTTCCTCAAAGGGAGATGCTGTGAGTGACCACTAGATCCTGTACAGGACTAGGGCCACCAACACTTGAACTTGTGAGGAAAAGGAGGGAAGTGACTTAGTGGGAAGTCCCACAAGAACTTGACTAGAGTTCTTGGGGTGATGGTATTCAGGTTAATATAAGATACAGGTGTTTGTACATATTGACTACGTGGTCCATGCACATACAGGCTAAAACATTCTAGACTGTAGCAGAGATTAATGAGGCTGTTTGAAGGCTATGTGTAATGGAAGGGGAGGAATGGAGATTAAAGGAAGAAGACGTGATGTCATAGTGACATCATAGGCCTAGACTAGATCATGTGACCAGTCATGTGCTAGTCATTGAAGAAATGTTCTAAGTCTAAAAGATAAGATGGTCACTGATAAGATGTCCACAAAGGTTATGATAGGGGTTAAGGAATGCATTCGTAACACCACCCCCTGTCTAAGGCTTGACTTCCAGGCGAGAGAAGACGTCACATTCCACAGGCATTGGATCATAGTGGTTAAATAGGGAGAAGAAGGCTTTGGTAGTCATTTGGAGACACTGAGGGGCCAAGGGGTGAGAAGCATAAAAGTTCATTATTGCATCTTTGGCATGAGATAAGTTAGATTCTGGTTCCCACATACAGTCGGAGTCGTCATACCCCTTCCAGTGCACCAGAAACTCCACCTTGTTTCATTTAAGGCGCAAGTCGACCACATAATCTACTTTGTATTCCATATCTCCTTCATCAGTGATGATAAGGGGACCAGGGGTGACAAGGGGCTGCCCCAGCAGTGTCTCCCAATATGGTTTGATTCGTGAAATATTTATGACTGCATGAATTTTCATAGAAGACAGCAATCGGAGTTTAACCGCATTGCTCCTGATCAGGTCTGTTATGACATATGGGCCCAGTCACCTTTCTGTGAGCTTCTTTAAAGCATGGAGGAGTCTTAAATTAGAA
>JBBPNQ010000229.1:0-24172 GCA_038090975.1 Boletellus pseudochrysenteroides
GGGGGCCGGGAAGGAGGGGCATCGGACGAGACAGCGCGGAGAGGGGGGGAGCTCAAAGAGGGCTGTTTCTTTCTGGACAGGGTAGCCTTGCGCAGGAAACCGGCCATTGCGAGCTACGTGGGGAGCGGGGAGAAAGAGGGGGAGGGGGGCAGGGAGGGGACGGGTGGAATTAATAAAATAGCGGATGGCGCATTCTCGTATGCGAGGTCGCCGCTGGGCTGATGGGAGCGTCGAGGATAACGAGCTTATGTCCCTGCACACCCGACTCATCTCTCCGCGCGTGATCTTCAATTAATTGCCCATTTATGGCAGCCTTCTTCTGTTCCTCGAAACAACACGTACGCACTCCAGGCTGTGTCCATCCCGATATGTTTTTTTTTCTTCTTTTTTTTTTCTTCCTCTCTCTTCGCAGCAGACTCATTTCCGCTGGAAGCGACCACGCTGCTGCATTCCGTACTTGCGACGCGCCAGATACACATGTTTACCAGTCTATACCACAAACGTGAGCCGAATGCCGTCTTATTCCCATGCGCCTGGCTACCTCCACGCTGCCCGCCCTGCATTGGGTGGCCTTATTCCCGCTCAACCTTAGCGCGCTCCAACCGGGCAACCACTTTTCCGCCTCCCCGCCCCGTACATATTGTCATGAAATCCGTCCCAACACTCGACGCCTCTCTCGCTTGTCTCCACCGCCCCACCCCGTCTGGCGCCAATCTGTCGACTGTCGTGGCGTCGTGCACTGCTTCTCGTTCACGCGATTGACTCGACGAAAATCGGATCTACCACCACGATCAATCCCCTTTTCAGGCCCCTCGAGCCAGCGACAGATAGGAGCCCGCCGCGCAGATCGTCGCTCTTCCCGGCGTTGATCAGTGCCCGGTATCTCGCCCGCCTGGCTTCGCGATCCATCGCGGACGCATCTCATTCATCCCTGCCTTTCGGGAGTGCTCCTGCCCAGAACAACTTTGTACACGGCTATCTCCCGTAATCGCTCCATCGATCGGTTCGAACCCGTTTACGACAACCAAACCCCCCCATCGACCGAGAACTACACCCAATGGGTCACGTGCACATCGGGCAACGAGCGGTGCACTTACGCTCTGACCTGCAACGACACCATGCCGCCATCAGCATTCATGTCCCTCTCCCCATTCATACTCACCAGTGATATAGTGCGCCTCCTTGGAGACGAGGTACGATACCACACTCGCCACGTTCTCTGGCTGACCAACGTACCCGACCGCACACCTGTCCGCGACCTTGACATCGTGCCATGGTTACACATCAGCGCTCGACCCCTTTCGAACACGCACGCTGGGCGACGTACAGTTTGGTAGAAATCCCCATAAAACTTTGCGCCATCCGTGCGCTGTTCATTCGCCACCCGGATGCTCTCCACTGTGCTCGCCCAGTTAGCCAACCCACATCGAGGACCTTTATTCCTGACCCACTCACACATCGCGGTTGCTACAGCTCCGGGCGCATATGAATTTACCGTGATACCATGACGGCCCATTTCGAGGGCTATTCAAATATAACGCGGAAACAAGGCGGGCCAGAACAAGCACGACATATCGCGTCAACCATCATGTTCGATATCGAACATCACGTAGCCCAACCAAACACAGCAAGTCGGCAAATGAAAGACAAAAAGAGACTTTTAGGAACAAGGCAGCGCCCTGGCGTGACTCAC
The DNA here is from genome assembly GCA_038090975.1 of Boletellus pseudochrysenteroides. NCBI lineage: Eukaryota > Fungi > Basidiomycota > Agaricomycetes > Boletales > Boletaceae > Boletellus > Boletellus pseudochrysenteroides. The sequence goes on from JBBPNQ010000229.1 coordinate 1,694, forward strand.
CTGCGCATTGGACCAGCCCGCGCACTGCAAACTTGGCCGCACAGTATGCGATCTGGTTGACGTGCCCTGTGTGTGATTCTGCCCATCAACAACCCCTTGATCCCATCTGGTGCGTGATATGTACCTATCTTCCCAGCGACAGACGAGGCACCGACGAGTCGGCCCCCTCGCCCTTGCGCGACCATCTGCTTGGCGGCATATTTGAAGCAGAGAAACGTCCCCTTGGCGCTCACCGCAAAGTTGGCGTCCCAGTTGTCCAAATCGGCTTTGTCCATCAGTCAGGGCACACACGAATAAGGGGCCGCCCGCGTACTCTCCAACAGGGTGCCTACACGACAGACCCCTGCATTCGCGATCATCTGTCACACCAAAAGGGACATCGTATCCACTCGTCGAGCGCTCGTTGATCTGCGTCGTGGGACACGCACCACATCCAATCCACCCAACGCCCGAACGACATGGTCGATCATCGCCTTGACCTCCTCCTCGTTTGTCACGTCCGCGATGGCGAGCGTCGTTCGTCGCCCCTTGCCTGCGATCTCTGCACCGACGGCCTCGAGGTTGGCCCTGTTGGACTGGATATCGTTGATTGCGACGTCGAACCCGTCGTCGGCGAGCCGCAAGCTGATGGCACGTCCGATTCCCTGTGCAGCACCCGTCACGAGCGCGATACGGAGCGAAGTCATGGGTGCGAGCTGTCGAGGTCAGGTTGAGGAGAAGGATTGGGGATGGCCGGCGTGTACTATCTCCATGATATTGAAGATATGCGGGCGTACATCCCCCTGAACAGCTGATTCATCCGTCCCTTGCGGATATGTTCTGAGCCTCCGGCTCCCCCGGTACGTCGGCCGAAGGAGTGGGTCAGCTGGAACGACCCCTTCCCCACAAGGCGTGTTCTAGAGCGCCAGAAGAACACGTAATGTGATTCGCGAGCTTACACGATCGCTTGAATGGTGCACTCTAACCCAGTCTGTACACGTCACACGAGAAAAAGGCTAACTTACGACAAGCCCCGGTTCTCTATAAAAGAGAACGTCGCGTTTGGTTAGAGTGCGCAGCCTTACCCCGGAAGGCTCGACTTTGACCAGTGGAGTATCAGTGCGTTGTGGGCACGAACGTGAGACAGAGCACACCGGCGATCAGCGACAGGCTTGGTCCGAAGCGCTCTATAAACAAGACATCGCCCTACCCTATTGGCACGTTGGCCGGCTTTCCGTCCCGAGTGACACATGACAAGGGTGTTCTAGCCCTGGGAAAAAAAAATCAGCCACTACGCACCCAGTGAACCTTGTGATCGCTCCTGTTGTTTTCTGCACCTTGTTTCTCTTTTCTTTTTCTTTTTTTCCCCGCCGCAGCCGTCAGCTGTCAGCTGTATTGTACAAGGTGCCCACTGCATCCATTGTTCGGAACTTCGCCACGCCACCACGGTAACCGCGGAAAACAAGAAAAAAAGAACAGCGCCGGTAGAGAACAGTTCAGCGTGATATTAGATTCGCTGCCCGCGCCCATGTACACAAAAGAGAGGAAAAAGATACCATTTCCACCCTGGCCCATCAACGACACCGATATCGCCATCTGCGTCACTCGTGCCCATTCGCGACCGGCTGATGCGAGTCCATCCCTCGGCAGATGGCGGCGGCGCTTGTCATGTATGCGAACGAATTCGGACGTTGCTGCCAGTTCCATTCTGCCACCAACCTGGAACGTGGTGCACTGACAAAAGAGGCGGTAATGAACCGTCCCACAGAGGTTGACAGTCCGGGGGGTCTCTTCAAACGCGTTCACGCTTGCTACGCGCCAAACTCGGAAAAGGGTGACGGCGGTTTCCAACTTTAAAAAAGGTTCCAGCGGGTGTTAAATTGTCAGCGTGATCCATGTCAAACGCGATCCAACACACGGATTATATGCCTATGCCTTCCGGTATCCATAGGTGAAAAGGTGAAAAAGAGAATGCTTGCTTTCAGAGATCGAGCTTATCGACATGATGTCCCACTGCCATCTACAATAAACGGTCCAGTGTCACTGCGTCAGTGCACATGCCACCCACGCCACGCCCAGTCAGTCAAACGCCATCTCAAAACCGACGCACGCCCCACCACGTGTAATCGTCCCAACTGTCCGAGCACGCCGATTGCGTTCCTCCGTTGCAGTCGTCGGGTGGCATCGTGGTCTTTTCTTTTTGCTTCCGGTGCTGCGTTTACATCCGCTTCCGATCGGCGCACGCCGATAGTCCCGACTTGCGATCCGATCTCACTCGCTATGACTGCTCAGACTCGAGTTGAGCCGATGCCCTTGGTCGGTGACGATCGCTGTGCCGTCATCGTCGTCGTCTCGCAACTTGAACGCGAGCGCCACCGTGAATGTGGGTCGCACATTGGGATGGTAACGACGACGAGAAACGCGTGGGGGGGGGTCCGGCGTCATAGCAGAGCAACCCCAAGCGGAGAAGGGACCAACGACGTGGTTAACTTCTGTCCACGCGTCCGAGGAGTCCCGGGGCCCAAGTGGCCGCACCTCAAGCATCCGGATCCCGCACGTTCCCCTTCTTCCCTTCCTCCACCCTTCTTCGGATTCGTCGGCGACTCAGGGTTTCGGACGGACGTCGGGATGGGTCGTTCGCACCCATGTCCGCTCCAGCTGACTGTTCGAAGGTGCGCGTGCGCGACAATACACAAACGGTGCGCCACGCCACCCCTCGGACTCGCAGAAGAACTATCGACACCCCGTACGCGCGCCGCGCGATCATCCATGATCCATATGCAGGTACAGTTCCTGTCGCGTTCGACGAGGCCGCGGTGTACCAAACAACCTGCACCGAATGGTCTGGTCTCAGATTCGTGCCCGGCTAGAGGCACCGCTGACGTCTAGATGGTTCTCCGATTATTTATCGGCACACGTAAATAGCGACGCCGTGCACCATGGGGGAGAGACCCTGGTTGCGCTGTATATTCAGTACACAGGTCGGAAGGATTCCCAGCGAAAACTTGACTCGTGCACGAGCATTTACGTCCGCGGTCCGTATAGGCCATCAATCCCGGGCGTTCGCGCTGCGTCTGTGCTGATGTAAATAAAAGGTAGCTACAAGGAACACGCAGACTCATGGGCTGCGCTTCGATCGGCGTTTGTTTGGCACACAACCAGATAGGGTCGGACGCATCCGGGCGATGGTTGCTCTCGACTCCAGAGCAGCAGCGTACTGACCTTTGGCAGCGTCTCCAAACGTATACACGCGTAACCTTTTCCATTCCGCAGATAACCTTTGTAGACCCGCCGCCGAGCCAACCACCGGACTCCCAAGTAGTATTCATCGACATGAGAGACTCAGAATCGGAGACGCCGTTCTGAAGAGCATCCTTCATACACCTGATGGCATTTTCGACAGATCGACCACGAAGACGATAAGCTTGTTCCTGATGCAGAACGTCCTGGATGTGTCATCCCATCTTTCATGGGGTGCCAGTGTATGGTAGCTGTAACGATTCCTTTTGATCGGGACAGCAAGGCTCGCAGGTCTGCTCATCCTCCCATCACTGTGGAAGGTTATCGTTATCGAGTAATACGCGGCCCACCAAACCCGAAACAGGTCATAGCGTACTGTAACGCTGCCGTCTAGTGGTTCGTTGAGTCGACTGGCACCCAGTAGTGTGCCATTACTGAACAGACAACATAATGAAACTCAGCTACCTTTACGACAATGGGAGCGTAGAAGGGGCAGATGTATCATACGATGTTCTGCTTGGGGAAAGGCATGAGATGACTCGGCCACCTTACGTTTGCAATTGACACAACTGGGAACCACGTTTGTTAAAGTACTTACCTTTCAGCTTCAGAGAGAACACGATATGGCAAGATGAAAAAGCGTCAGCACGATTAGCCTGAACTGGTGACACAGCCATCAGTGGGCACCTTTCCTGATCATCCCTGCCAAGGGCATTCATATTCCCTCCCGAGCCTTCCGTGACGCAAGCTTATCTGGAAGGGAACATCCGCCCACAATAGAATCGACTTGGCTTGATCATGGGATCAGGGTATCACGCAAAGACCAGGGCTGTGGACAATAACTGAAGAATTGTTGCATGAAGAAATTTAGCGCCCCCGCAGGAGGTCAGTCCTCTATTGATAACCAGCACTGCTGAATCATATTCTAATGCGGGTAATGCAATGTTGAAGATTCTGGTCTGCCCGGCTCGTCAAGCGTAAGACGACGGCTGCGTCTTCCCGGACTTCCGACAATGGCTGTTTACCGGACAGCACCTGTAAGAATACCAATACGTACCCCAGGATCTCTTGATCTGGTGCGGTCCAGCGTAAGGTTTCCGGTGAGGTGGATCGTTGGATGAGTCGACGCTTCGGACATATTCCCCACCAAGAAAGGATATCCGAAATCGGCTAACCGGGCAGCGTAATATCGAAGATGACGTTGCTCCGTATTTGGGTTAGATAAAGGAGGCGATAAATATTCTACTCTGACGCACACAGTTCAGGTCACCATGGGCGACTACGTTTGCGAGGGAAATGCACTGTGGTGTGTGATAATTCCAAGTCCTCGGTGGTAATGATAACAACAACCCACCATAATGCAACCCATTTGCGGTATCAGAAGACATTGAAAGGCGTCGACGGTCAGTGGACGTACAAACTGGAGTCGGTGGCCCACACCGAAAGTTTCATCATACTTTTCCCAAGAAAAAAAAAAAAAAAAGTGATGGAAACGCCCATTTGACACCCGATAGAGCCCAGCTGCCAAAAAAAAAAAAACCCGGCGTGCGACGTACCACTTCGACAAAGAGAATACTCGCCACCTTCGTCGACACGGGATCTTTGACCTGCGACGATACCTGCGCTCAAAATGTCTCCGCGCCGGGCTCAAACACTAAATCATCCATCGGGTCTGCATAATGGTAGTACTACTGGAAACTCACCATCAATCCAGAGAGTGCTCTGTGACAGCACCTCATGCTCGTCATGTTGGTGACTAGGTGCTCCTCTGCGGGAGAGAGCAAGGTGTCGACGTCAGGCTTGTAAATGCGTGTTTTTAAGTCGATCTTGTGTTGGATAATAGTAATCGCCCCAATATTTGTGTCCATCGGGAGGGTCCGCAGGAGCGAGGAGATCGTGGCGAATTGTGTAAATTGAGGCTCTGTCTCACAGGGTGCTTTCCATAGTAAGAAATGAAGATCTGTCTGTGAATCGTGACGCCAAGTTGATCAGTGTACTATGTAGTAGGTATCGGAGTGCTGCAAGCATTATGTGATGAGTGTAATCTACATGTGACTACTCTGTTACATTGTGACGTTGGTGTGACGTTTGGCACTGAGACCGTTCGTTTTGCCCGTTCGCTCACCCACGGAAACAAATCGAAACGGACGCAAACGGAGGGCTGCCGAACGGGCCCTAAGTTAGACCGGTTCAACTGAGATAGATCACACAGTAATCAAACCACGGTGCACAAAATTTGAGTAATGAATCTGAAAAGACCCCAATTGTATTTCTGTTTGGCTTCAACTTCTGGTACACATCCGCTATCATCCACCCCAACCCCCGAGATAGGTCGACATCTATTGTAATTTGGATCAAGACAGTGTGATTCCTCCATCCATGGCAATCTATGCCAGGTGCATTGAGCGTCACAGAATTTGCAGAAGCTAGAGAAACAAGTTTGGTAGAAAATGAAACTCACACATTGCCCTGCCGGGGCTCGTGTGAGCAGGTGAACTAGAAATAGAGTTGAGAGAATACTTGCCAGTTATCAAGTCTGCCTCCTCCGAGACAAGAAAGCTCACGAGACTTGCAACATTCTCCGGCTGACCACTGCGCTTGATTGGTTTCGCGGCCGAGCGCTACCGATGATACAGCAGATGGGTTGGAACTGACAACCGAAGAGTACGACGACTTACACTCGTAAACAAGTAGTTTGATTCTGGATCAACCTCTGCGAGTAGATTACCGCCTTCGGTTACTAGGCTGGTCACTGTCTACACTCAGTCCATTTCCAGGGTCAGATGCAATGCTGGAACTTACACAATGGGGTCTCAATTGAACCGGGAGCATAGCAGTTCACCGTGATGTTGTGCTGGCCAAGTTCCAGTGCTGATGTGGTCATGAATTCCATTGGGAGTAAGACAACGAAGTCCGAGTCTCACCAGCAGCTTGTGTAAGGCCTCTGATAGCAAACTTGCTAGCAGAATATGCGGTGGTCATTGGTAATGCAACCTTCCCAACCGCAGAGCTCGCGCCAATAATCCGCCCTCCACGCCCTTGTTTGATCATCTGTTGCGCTGCATACTTGTAGCATAAGAATGGGCCACGTGCATTGACGGCCATTATTCGGTCCCAGATATCTAATTCAGCTGACACGATCGTCTTAGCACATGCTATAAGCCTATAAGGAGCCTGCGAGTGGCTTACCAGTAACCAGAGATGCAAAATGACCAATGCCCGCATTCGCTGCCATCTGCGAGAAAGGTATTTGTGGAAACATTTGATCAAGGTGCAGCATATACTCACGACATCCAGACCCCCGAGTTCCTTGGAAGTATCTTCAACCATTGCTTTAACTTCCTTCTCGATGGTCACGTCTCCAGGGACCAAGAGTGTCCTTCGACCAATCTTCTGGATGTCGTCCGCGACCGCAAGCAGTTGGTCACGTTTGGACGAGATATCGTTCAGAGCGATGTCGTACCCATCCTTTGCAAGACGAAGGGCGATACCACGTCCGATACCCTGTGCGGCTCCGGTGATGAGGGCAACCCCTTTGACAACAGACATGCGGCGCTAGACTACGGGTGAGGAAACAGATGCTCAATACCACAGTTACCTGGTCGCCGCAGTCAATCTTTATCCATCTGCGATAACGACAGGTCCGATGAAACACGAAATGATCATGAGAACCCGAGCATTACGGTTGGTCACGAAGTCATATACTGCCTTTCGATGGTGTTGTGGCGGTGCGGCCCGTCTCCGGGAATGAGTCGTCATGATAAAAATTACACTGTACTATCTCAGTACTCATCTCAAGACAGCATAATACCTCCATCAACAGATATCTGCGCAAAGTCCTTCAGCATGCCCCAATTACTCGAGAGAAAACGGGAACTTACACATTGTCCTGGTATGTACAATCAGAAGAGTAAGCGAAATTGAAAATGAGATAAAGGAACTTGCCAGTTATAAAATGGGCCTCCTTCGAGGCGAGGTAGCTAACGATGCTTGCAATATCCTCCGGCTGGCCTTTGTGCTTGATGACCCCTGCGGATAGGCGCTGCAAGCAGTAGTAGAATGTATTACATGGTAAACAAGTGGGAAATGGGACAACTTACACGCACAAGTGATTGATACATTTCTGAGTCAGCCGCCACAAAGTTTTCGAGGATGCTGTCTGCGGCCTTCAATTAGTTCCACTTCTGGATCAGCTGGATCAGATGCCCCGCAAACACTTACACATTGGCGTGTCAATAGGGCCGGGAGCGTAGGAGTTCACCGTAATGTTGTACCGGCCAAGTTCCAGTGCTAGTTCGGTCGGAAATTTTAGCCGAAAGCGAGGGGACAAGATATGCACCTCACCAGCGGTTTGTGTAAGACCTCTGATAGCGAACTTGCTAGCAGCATATGCATTAACCAATGGTTGCCCCTGCTTCCCAAGCATGGAGCTCGCGCCAATAATCCGCCCTCCACGTCCTTGTTTGATCATCTGTTGTGCTGCATACTTGTAGCACAAGAAAGTGCCCCGCGCATTGACAGCCATGACCCGCTCCCACGCATCTACTTCGGCTGCGGAACATCGTCGGGTCAACTCTTGCTGCGGGAAACTCGCGAGACTTGCTTACTGTCGATGAAGGATGTGAGTTGACCAATACCCGCGTTCGCTACCATCTACGAAGGAAGTATTTAGGAACACTTTTGATCGACGTGGGGCATGTACCCACGACATCGAGACCTCCGAGTTCCTTGGAGGCATCTTCCACCATTCCTTTGACCTTTTCGTCAATGGACACGTCCCCGGGGACCAAGAGGGTTCTTCGACCAGTCTTCTCGATGTCGTTTGCGATAGCACGCAGCTGGTCGCATTTGGACGAGACGTCGTTCAGAGCGATGTCGAACCCATCCTTTGCAAGACGAAGTGCGATACCACGCCCAATACCCTGGGCGGATCCGGTGACGAGGGCAATCCCTTTGATAATAGTCATGAGCTCCTGAAGATGAGTGAAACGCTGGTGGTGCAGTCTGTCTGTCACCGGTAGTTGATTTTATACCATCTGCGTGGAATCTGCCATCAAACCGGTCTTCTAAAAGTAACAAGCAACACCAGCTGACCGTACTGCCCGCATACTAAATTGGGAAACGATGAACTAATGCGTTAATTTGGTCACATCACGGCAAGAAGATAAGACACCTGGATATCTTACCACATGACACGGTATAACACATGCAAGTAAGGCATACAGCAGCCTAAGCACGATAGATCGACGATGTAGGGCATCGACTGTGGTCCCAAAAACTCCGCAGACCTGTTTCACGGTGCGGAGACGATGGAAGCTCGAGCCGGGTAACTGGTGGATCATGAAAAGTTCACAGAGCCGCCTTGGTTGTAGCAATGGATTCCTTTGGGACACGATCATCTTAAGGACGCTGGTCTGTGACTTTTTACGTCCGTGTCCAAAAAGCCTGATATATCGTGATAATTCCACCAGTGTGAATCTCGGAATCGACAACCTCGAGCTTCAAGTTATCGTCGGCACCAGCGGCATCTCAGCTTCATTTCCACGGACTATCTGACAAGGGCGCTCATTAGTGGTGATAGAGTGACTCATGTTTCACGTACAATGAGCGGCCAGAGACTGAGTCCAGCGGTCGTAGAGTGTGTGCGCGCGGTGTCACTGGACGACCACGTCGGGAGGATTCCAATCACCCCTCCAGCGATGACTCGTTGGAGAGACCAGGATAGAAAAGGCTGCTGCCGCTGGTTGCAACCTTGGTCTGGGATAGCAAATCGCACTCCTCCCCTGCACGAGTCGCTCCCCCGGCTCCTTCGACTGCCCCTGGCTTCTCCTACCCCCCATTAATATGGTGAGTCGGGATAAGAAGTTACATTCCCCTTTGCGTGCACCCGGCCCCTGACCACATGGCATGTGAGGAGCATCATGAGAGACATTACATATTTATTGTTGTTCAACGCGCAGACACGTTCGCGAACGCATCGCATACCTAGCAAACAAAAAAGTTGATCGCTCAGATGATCTATTCTATTTAGTTTCAGTTCTGGCACGTACATTAGAAGTAACGGGAGACCATCCCTCCGCCGAAAAAGTTCCATGTGGCTGGCGTGATACATCGCTTCATGCAAGGAATTTGAGATGACAGAGACACACGCGAACGAAGAAACCCTTGAATGAGGTTGGGGTCTGCGGTATAACAAACTCCCACGGGCATTTCCATTTCCCACGCTTTAATCACTCTACGCGACTCTTCTAGAGAATGTGAATGATACTCGTCCTTGTTTGATCGTCTGTTGTGCTGCATACTTGTAGCACAAGAAAGCGCCCCGCTCATTGACGGCCATGACCCGCTCTCAGGCATCTACTTCGGCTGCAGAACATCGCCACGTCGGCAGAAGCTGGGAAAGTTTGTTGAGCATGGCTTACTGGAGATCAAAGATGTGAATCCAATGGTTCCGGAATTCGCTACCAGCTAGAGCTATTCGCGAACAAGCTTCACCGTGGCGGTAGTACTTACGACGAGTTCCCTGGTAACGTTTTCCACCATCCCTCTGGCCTTCCCATCTACGGTAATGTCTGCGGGCACGGACATCGTTCTTCGACCAGTCTTCTCAATGTAGTCCGCGACAGCGCGCAGCTGATCACGCGACAAGACGTCGTTCAGAGCAATATCAAAGCTATCGCTGGCTAGACGAATGCGATGCCACGTCCAATACCCTGGGGATCCCTACCGGTAGACATGGGGTCCTGGAGATGGGTAAACAGCTAACGATGTGTTAATTGATTGCCAGTGGTTGACATCATACCTTCTCCGTCGAATCTGCCATCACACTGTAAACATCCGGAAGCAGTACTAGTTGACCGTACTGTCCCCATGAATGAATGAACGCGCTACGCAGATCATAAATCGCCCATAGAAACACTTACTTGAGTCATGGCACGGGCATCACGAGGCTTTGGTACTTGTCAGAAGAGTGACGCAACAGTTCACTAGAACGCGTCTGGATAAGGGAGATTACCGATGCATGTAAGATCTGTGGCGATGGCAGGGTGAAAGAAGCCGGTGACCTGACCAAGTATACCCTGCTCATCCTATGGCGATTCGGATCAGAGCGGATTCGCGACACACCGTCGGGAGATTAGCCCGACGCAGCTGAGTAGGGCACCGCTGGTAACAGTGACGAGTACTCGACATGATAGTCCCTCGCCTGTATGTCCGACTTATGTGGTTATGGATATCATTCGAAGTTAGGGAGTAAATCGTTCGAACCATCTAGATCTGCAACCAGGCTGAACATCGGAGGTCCCCGGCATAGGGCTGCATACGCCATGCCTATGTAACCAAAACCAACGGCCTAACGGGACCAACTATTGTTTAGCCACCAGAAGTCGACACTCGTGCAGAATAAAAAGGTGAAGATGGCCCAACCAGAAAATAAATGCAAATATATGGTTCCGTATTACATGTATGGTTTCTATAGTGTCTTTCCCATCAAGTCAACGACGCAGCGAACGGGATTCACAGCCAGGGTCACGTACGAATACCATTTAAACTTCGTCACTTGAACTCCACCAGAAACCCTGCGTCTGCCACAGAAGCCAAAAGGCAAAGACACCGCCGATGATGTACATTATGATCCGGGTTTGACGGACACCACCAGCCCCAGCAAGACCAAACGCTTGCGCAGCTCGGCGTGATGAGTGAGAAAGTTGAGAAGAAAAACTAGAAAACGCGTCTCCCTATCCAAACGTTATGAGACAGCGAGAACAAACGAGTCGGATAGCTCAAGCTTACGGTATCGTCTAAAGTTAAGTTCTGGCGCTCAGCGTCATCATAAATGTCCGTAGTGACCTTGCGGAGCGTATCAGAGGGAGATTGCCGCACGCAGGAAGATGCATACGCCTCGTAAAGTTCTTATTTTCGAATGAAGGTCATCAAGACGCTGGTCGTTTTGAGCTTCGTAGGTTGTTTCAGTTGTCTGCGACGAAGACATGGAGGAGAGCGGTCGGCGTGGGAACCCTTGAGGATGATGTCCACTTCAAGCTTGAAGCGACAGGTTACACGTCCTGTTCCTCCAATGAGTTACCACACCCATTCCGGCTTGTTCGAACAGGACACAAAATGCCGCTAAGGCATGTCTAAGCCCACGGGATTCTCGGACAGCCTCAGCACAAAAATCCACCTCGGACACCCAGTGCCTCTAGCAAACCATCCCACATTGCATCTTTTGAGGATGACCCGTTTGCTTCCTACGGCAGAAACGTGATTCAAGACTATCATGCCCGCCTAAAGGCGAGACTACCCCTTGAAAATCGCCACTCCGAGTCAGATTGCTCTCGTTTGTAATGACCATTCTACTTTTTCATCGAGAAGAGGGTGGGGATATTGGGCGAGGCATCGACAAATCTCCGTCCGGCCCAAATAATTGACCCCCTTGGCATCGAGTATGAGCCTCACATTACGTTGGCGGCCGGACATTCACCTATGGATTTCTTAAGGGGGCGAAACGTGTCTACTGTTAGTGCGGTTTCACTTTCCCAGCCCAACTTTCCTGTGCTGATGTTCTCCTCTACCTAAGACGATGGCCCCATGGCCCATGCGTTTGCTGTTCCTGGAAAAGGATAGCCCAGGACACTAAGAACGTGGAGGGATTAGTAGAGTCGACCGAATATGGATCATTGAATGAAGGTCAAGATTCCCTCAGGGATAACTTTGTGCGCTTTTATTACCAGGTTCGAGAGGGTTCAGGGCCAAATGCCTATGAGCAGGCGTGGATGCAATTATCAGTGATGTCACCAAGCCATTCATCCGGATGGAGTCGTATAGCGTGCCGAAACTGGAAACAGGAAGGGATGGGGGTTGCTTTTGGCCAACGACGTGTCTGTCCGGGCATACATGGCAACCAAGTGCTGTGCGGGCTGGAACATGACACCGCCATCAGGATCGCGATACCCTTCAAATCGAACTGATGGACTACGAAACTCGGAATTGTGGGTGATTAATCAAACACAGATCCCCCGACCCGCGCGATTGCCCACCCATGCCATGGTGTAGACTCTGTTACGCCATCCAGAGTGCCCACTGAAGGTTACTCCTGGAGAGTAGACGCAGATTGCCTTGGTTCTCTTGCCACAACGAAACGCCGAGGTTCACTTCAAGAGCTCGTGCTTCGCAATCTCGTAAAGGCACACGATGGTCTGCATCCCAGCGTGAGGTACGCGTATCCAGAGGAGAATTCGTGGGCACGCACTGGAATCGTGATGTAAGTTGACGTTACAGCTTGGGATGACAACCTGATGCTACGGTTCCTTGGCAGGGGGCGTACGCGGCCCTTGGACTTTGTAGTTCTAAGGTGGAGATATGTTACTCATTTACCTTGCGGCAAAAAAGTGGTTACCCTTGCAGGTGAGGCAGTGAGCACGCATCACCCGGGGTGAGTAATATCCGACGTACGGAGACTATACGGATAGTTGGGCATTCCACATCACGTATGTAGTTTGGCAGGTGGGGATAGCGTCAATGCCTTCGTTGCTGCTTCGTGCGTACTCTGGTCAGGCCAGCACTGAACAAGCATAAGAGTCAAAGCGACAGATATCCAACAGGGCATGGTTATGCGCACACCACCGATACAACTACGCGATCGATGCGACCCGGCCTAGAGAGGCTGCACGGATGGTATCATCCCGAAAGCACGGCCGACCAAGGTACTCATCAAGTAAATTGGACCTGTTCTTCCCTTTAGCAGTTTGCACAACTTATTCCCCACTGGCTATTCTCCTCCTCTTTTCATCCTGCTTCGGGATACTCGTATACAACTCTCCAGGAGCTGTCGGGTGCACCAACTATTCAAGACAACCCACAAGAGATTCCCTCTTGCCACGAAAATAATAACTCTTTGAAACGTACAACGCTCCAACAACTACGTTGGCCGAGACTTTAGAAAGTATGATAGCGTTATTTAGACGCCTCCCCAAGTCGCGTGTGACGGTAACCACTAATCAAACACAAGCCCTCCGTCCAGAGATATCTGGTTCAATCAATGTTATTAAACAGCTTGAGTCATGCGAGTTGGTAGAAACCCTCACACTCTGACCTGTGCTCATCATCATCCATGACCTATCAATGTCCCTTCGGTACGCGCTCGACGCGAACGAAGCTGACCTGTGACATAATGCGCCTCGTCCGATGCGAGGTAAGACACCAAGCCTGCGACGTCCTCCGGTTTACCGACATAGTCAAGAGCTGGTGGAATCCTCGCCTACGATGCTCGCGTTCACAAACGAATCTCACCAAAGGCCGGATCTTCCACCACGTACCGGTTGATTGGGGTTCGCTTGCGGATTCATTGCTCTTTCTGCACGTGTTCTGTGCACTTTTTCATCGTAGCCGTTACGTGTGCATAAGGGAGAGACGGAGATGAATACCACATACTCATTGGGGTGTCGATCGCACCCGGCGCATACGTGTTCACGGTGATTCCGTGGCGTCCCAGCTCCAATGCTTCGGGAACATTCATGAGTGGTCAGGATTCCAAGAAATGGAAGATCCTGAGCTCGCCTGCTGCTTGCGTCAACCCTCTTATCGCAAACTTGGTGCTGCTGTATGCAATCCCGTCGGACATCCCTTGATGGGCGAGGTTGGTTGGTGGCGATTCGAGGTGGGATCATGCATCGAAAGGGACCAAACACCTTTTTTCCCGTTCTTGGATGACGGACCAATGATCCTGCCACCCCGGCCCTGCTTGATCATCTGAGCAGCCGCATATTTGTAGCAAAGAAATGTCCCCCTGGCGTTGACGTTGAATGTAGTATCCCAATGGTCAACGGTCGCTGAGTGCGGCATCGTAGTAAGCAGCTATCTCCAGCTTCCCTCGGCGTACCCACTTTCGAACAAACTCCCCGTCTTGAATATACTTGCGTTCGCCACCATCTACATAAGAAGCGGCCGGGTGTAAACGACAGCAAAATAGTCGAGTACACACGCACGACGTCCAGTCCGCCCAACATCTCCACGACCGTGTCGATCATCCCCCTGACTTGCGCTTCGACGCTGACATCCGCGCAGAAGATACATGACCGACGACCTTTGGCGCTGATTTCGTTCGAGAGAGCCTCTAGGAGGTCTTTGTTTGGAGCGAGATCATTGACGGCGACGTCGAGACCGTCCCCGGCGAGTCGAACCGCAATGGCACGACCAATGCCCTGCGCAGCACCTGTGACGAGTGCGACCTTTTGGGGCCGCGGTTCGAGGCTTCCAAGTGACCGCTGAGCGGGCATTCCGTGACTCGCGTTCAGCATTGGTGCACGACTGTCGATGTTGTGCGCCCTGGAGGACGCTGGACTCGAGTCGTCCGACTCTGCCATCAGTTCAGAGTAACCAACCCAGAAGGTGACCTCTGCCGGTACAACTGTAGTCGCTGTCTCTTGTTGAGCAGCCTGTTTTATGAGGATTAGGATGATGTTATTACTGAATTTACTACATTCATTATGTTCCCTTTTTTGGCCGAGGGAACATTGGCGCACGGGGCCACGTCAACGTTGTCAACCTCCGTCTCTTACTACTCACATCTCTGTTGATCATGAGCCCCCCAGGCCTTAGCGGTCAGCGCTAGCCCTGAGGCCAGTGAAAGGACAGAAATCACGAGTCTATGTTCTGCTATACTATCTCGATCTGCCAAAAAGGGGCTCCTGCTAATGAACAGAAGACCGCCATTCCCCGAATTTCTTTCCTTATGTCAATTGAATCAGGGACGCGTCAACTACGTCCATGTTGAATCATCGTTTCATCTCTTCGA
Organism: Boletellus pseudochrysenteroides; assembly: GCA_038090975.1. NCBI lineage: Eukaryota > Fungi > Basidiomycota > Agaricomycetes > Boletales > Boletaceae > Boletellus > Boletellus pseudochrysenteroides. The sequence goes on from JBBPNQ010000229.1 coordinate 16,704, forward strand.
CGAGGCGTCTGGCGACATCGCTCGAAGAGGCATTCGCGGAAAGTGGTGGAGGAAGCGATGGACGATGTCATAGGCCAGTATGTCTCGGATTATTATGCGGTTCTTGGCCGCCACAGGTTCCGGTTGTCGAAGGTAATTCACGTGAATTCCCCGCCATTGTGGTCACAGTGAAACTACAGCATGTTACCCTCAAACGCTCCATCTCAGGCAGGTGACTATATACAATTAAATATTTTCACGAGCCGAGATTGTTAGCATCAAACCCCAGACCGTACGACCCCCCCTCCAATTTCCACCCTCACAATTTGTCTCAGGACAGGATTACTCCTCCGTCAACAGAAATCTATTGTAGGTTCATTGAGTATGTTGTTCCTAATCCGGGTCTGGTTTGACAGGAATGTTGAGACTTACACATTGCCCTGGCAACAGGTCAGTAGATCCACACAAAAAAACCGAAAAGATACTTGCCAGTGATGAAATGTGCTTCGTTCGACGCCAGATAACTCACGAGACTCGCCACATCTTCCGGCTGGCCGTCGTGTTTGATGGTCCCCTTGATCATGTGCTGCCGCAGGTGGACGAACGCGAGGAGTGCAATGAGAGAGCACACGCTGCACGAGATGGGTCAACTCACATCCGTGATCCATTTCACCGATTCTTCATTCAAATTCTCGAAGGGCCCACCGGGCGCCAACAGAGCGGCCACTGTCCAGATTTTAACCTTGACTCATTTACGATACAGCGCGCCGACACGTACCCATTGGGGTCTCGATAGCACCCGGAGCATATGAATTCACCGTGATCTTGTGTCGGCCAAGTTCAAGCGCTGATTCGGCCACATATTCCAACCGAGAGCAGGACGATAGGGGCACGATCCTTACCGGCACTCTGTGTCAAGCCACGGATAGCAAATTTGCTGGCGCAATACATGGCACCTCCTGGGTGTCCTAACTTTCCAGAGGCAGAACTTGCGCCGATAATCCGCCCTCCATGACCTTGTGCTACCATTTGCGCTGCCGCGTACTTATAGCATAAGAAAGCCCCGCGCGCATTGGTTGCCATGACTTGTTCCCAATCGTCGAGTTTAGCTACGAGTCGCGTCGCGTCAGTCCAAGCTGTAGAAGTCCGGGGAATGTAGTATACAGGAGAGAAAGTCTGATATCGGGCAAACCCCTGCGTTCGCCACCATCTGTATGTAAAGTGAGATGGGAGCAGATTCGATGGGAGTCCACATGGGATACTCACGACATTCAGGCCACCGAGCTCTTCCGCAACGCTACGTACCATTCCTTTGACGTCGTCTTCGATGGTCACGTCCGCAGGGACCAAATGGGACCTTCTACCAATTTTCTCGATGTCACTGGCGACAGCACGCAGCTGACCACGCTTAGACGGGATGTCGTTCAGGGCGATGTCGAAACCATCGCTAGCAAGACGAAGTGCGATCCCGCGCCCAATACCCTGTGCGGATCCGGTGATGAGAGCGACCCCTTTGGCGATAGACATGCGCTCGAGAGAATGGATGTAGGGTGGATGTTACAGCCAATTGCTCGCTGCAGGTCGGCTAGTATATATCTGCGGTCATGTAGTAAGTGGGCCTGGCATAGCCCAAAGAGAGATGAATTCAGTACTGGGAAATGTGCACTATAGTTATCATTGATGTGTACACCTACCCTAGCTCAAACGTCATGAGACGTGCGCGCGGGGTCACCGCCTTGACTCGGATCAGGTGAAACATATCGAGAACTATATTATAGTCCGTCAAACAATCATGATGCCGACGTGATGGGTAGTGGAGAAATCATCCTGGGCACAGCAAAAGTGGCGGAGGCACAATCAGTGAAATCAAAGTGACGTGAATATACCTCCGTATGTCGAGGCGCATCGTCTCCACTGGCAACCTTAGGTGAGCCTAATAGAGAATGGATGGAAGTGGCCGCCAGAAGCGGCGCCCACAAGAATAGTTGCATAAGACAGACACCTGATCGTTCAAGGATCGAGGAACAATGTTTTCTGGGTTTACCTCACGCCAGGAGAATATATGTTGTCCGCCAGTGTGTTCAAATCGGAATAAACGAGCGCGGTGAACACCCGGGCCGGTCCTCCGCGCCTCACTAGCACCTCGACAAAACCAGTTGGTACGAAAATGCCACGGGTCACTCAAAGACCACCGCGCGCCAGACCTCAAAGATTCACGGGGTAGCTGTTCCGCGCGTCGCGCCTGAGTCGTAAAACCCAGTGTCGTAGACTCACATGAGCGGTCGAGCCAGGGAATGAATACAAACATAATGATCGTAATGACTACTGCCACAGGAGACCGCCAATTAAGTTTGTACAGCCGTGTTTAAATTCACTATAACTATATTGTCCAATATTGTGCACGTCGTTTCGCAGTAGTGTCTTCCCCATCAAATCGGCGATGTTGTTGACAGGAACACCCGAAATCACGCACAAAGATTGTTCATAGGTATGTGGAAAGATGATCTGAGAAATGTTTCGAGCTTGTATTGCGGTCGCTGAATGAGTCCATCGGATGAACAGGTATCCTCGCTACTCTCGGCATACCCTCCCCGTCTTGAGTAGGTCACCGTCTGTCAAAATAATGACTGGAAATGAATGACTATGACTATGACTATGATAGGAATCAGTGAGAATGTCCTAAAGAATATCTAAGCAGCTTACTTCCAATTGAGTACAAGAGACTGAATCCGGAAATGGCGACGTGGACGTGTGCCGCCGCGCATCTAAAAAAGGAAAGTTAGGGCAATACACTAGTAAATGTCCTAACATATAGCTGGGTTGTTCTCTAACAACCATCTAAAGAGCGGGTGGATGTAAACAACCTGGCGTCCTTCCACCGCTCTGATACCTAACTGAGCATGTCTTCCAAAGTACGCCGGAGTCTAAAACATTGTGATTACCTGGGCGGGACAACAGGAAGCAAGATAGTGACGAGACAGAAAGTCGGCATTCCTCAAGCAACAGTCATGATAAAGTAACAATAATTGAATAAGGTAAATGCAAGGACACTGAGAGTGCGATACTGACGGAGTCGGTCATAAATAGATCCTCCTCCAGTATCGTTCAACCAAAAGGAAGCTAAGCCAGTCAAGATTGATGGCCGAGATATATGTTGAGTTGTGTTCCCCACTGAGTGATGGCAAGGAAGAGAAGATTCGACGTTGGCAAGTGAAGGATGGGAACGAGGCGAGGATGCCAATGGATGGGAGTTGCGTTTACGATGTTGAAGTGTCGCAAGATGATGCAAAGTGGGGTGTGGAATGCGGGGAGCCACGAACCAGCGAACAAGGGCACATTGGGGCGACGGATCCTGCCGTGGACATCTCACCGGATGGCAACCGCATCGGCTGAGTCTTAGGCGCCACTCTCAACTGACCAGCCCTTTGAGATATGACAGGTTACCTCGTGGTCGCCTCCGAGTCGTCGACTTCCAAATCCAAGTCAACTAGTTCAATGGATCCATCTTCTGCGCTAGAGACAGCAAGTGGTTCTTTGCCCAGTCTGATGGCGGTGACATCAATTGCCTCGACTAGCATCCACCAGGACGCCGCTCTTTACATGGCCCATTCAACGCAGTCACTTGAGTCCCGCCGGGTGCATCACCCTGGCAAGCAGCGACACGTTCCTCGCACCCTCTGACGAGTCATTGGTCTCTCTCTGGGACAGTACGGCCTACAAGCAAATAGGGTCGTTCAACAATCACTCTGGCAACTTCGCAGCGGACTTGCCGCCTCCCAACAGAAAGCCGATAGCCTGTCGGGGATCCTTCGTGCGCACGAAAAGAAGCATCCATCCGAAGCATTGTATGCAAAGTGCCGCAATGTCTTTTCTCGAGTTGGCAGGTACCTGAGTGAGGACGCAGAAATCAATAAGTTATATATAGACTGGCTTTCTCGTGAGTTTCGGCACTGCAGCTTACAGAAAAGTAGCCAATTCCTACTATCAGAATTTACGAACTAATCCGTCAAGACGCCGGAAAAAAGCTGGAGATGAGACATCGAATGTCGGGAAGAACAACGAAACACTTGCAGCCTACTCCACTCCACTGACCCTCGGTCCATCGAGTTCCAGTGATCTATTATCCACGTGGGCGAGCTCGCCAAGCGAGGCCGTGGATGCTGCTTTCAAGGTATGCGTTACACGGCAGTCCGAAACAGGAAGTTGACAGCCCTTTCGACTTAGCTCAAGGATTCGAGATTTCTTATCTACCATGCAATTTGCGACATTCTTGAACGGGACAGCCATGCCATACTAGTAAAAGCATTCGGATGTTTCCTATGAATGCAACATGAGCAAACATCGGACACAAGCAACAACAGCGAACGAGCGTAGTAGGTACGTGGTGAGCGATGACACGAGCATAGCACCTGATGCTTTATTTGACAGGTTTCCAGCGACGATACATCGAGAGGCTAGAGAAGCTTGGTGACGTCGCAATGGTCTCTCAGGACTATAATGAAGCTATTGTACAGTTCTCGAACATACTGTCATTTGACCCAGACGAACGTGAGGAGATACACATCAAGTGGAGCAACGCACAAGCGTTGATGAACTCGGGGAGGGACGCGCTGAGTGATGCCGACGAAGTATTGATCATGCCTCGCATAGTATCAGGCAATATTTAATAGTAATGCACACAGGCTATCGGGCTCGACCCAGCGGCTGTGAGATGAAGTACGCAGCATTACATGGTGCGAGACGCGTCATATGGAAGCAGTTGATCCATTCGACACGATGCTCTTGAAACTCGAAGAGTCTCCTGACGAACGCATTTGCGGCGAGCCCTTTCTTCCATATCATTCAAACAACCACGTATTCATTGACATCAACAATAGAACTTTGTCATCGATACATCAACGCTAGACCTACGATTCGACGCATTGTCGACCAGACCATCCGGCCCGTGCCCCGGGTACTCATCGACTCCAACACTGGTCGTCTCTGACAAGAGACAACAGGCAGAAGTATTCGAGGCATTGCGGATCTACGACGAACTTGTATCGTCAATGACGACAGGGTTCGACTATGCACGTATTTGGAGCGAGGTCAAGAAGCTCTGTTGGTACATGATCTCACACAATTGGGAGACCAACAAACCTCTCCTCCGGGGGGTCGGGCGTGTCACTGTCTAGGAGCTAGAAGTACCCCCTGCGAATATCAAACTACAGTCCTTTTGTTCGCGGACGTATTATCTCAGCTTCGGTGGGCACGGAGCGACACTTGCCGTGTTGATAAAGGCAGCAACGTGGTATTACAAGGATCATTGTTTTCCGTGTTCACGTGATCTCGCGGCTCGTCTCTCACAGTTGTCTATCTTCGCGGTGTCCTCGCAGTCACAGCAGCTGGGTGGTCTGCTGGGGAGCATCTGAATACGCGTGCATGGACATACCGAGAATATATGGCTGCAGGGACTGTTCAGTTCTACACAGGGGACTAAAAACCATAACTTGGATTGACGTTGTTCAACCACAAAGAGTCCCCTGCAGTTGTTTCGGAGATGGGACACGTATCAGGGTTTTCTCCAATGGTGTCGGTTGTACTCCAACCTAGCCTCGGCAGAGTGCGCGAGAAACCTACCATCCCTGTGGAAGACATTGCATACTTGCTAGTCGGCATCTTCAACGTTACCATCCCAGTGATATATGGCGAGGGCAATCAGTCGCAGTGGGTCACACCTTGGAACACGTTCTGACGGGATCAGGCGACGTCACTATTTCCGCTTGGGCTGGCACTACAGGTACTTACAATAGCTGCTTACCGATGGTCCTCACTTTACAACTTGTACTCCCTCCAGGTTCCTCCACTCATTGAGAAAGCCGAGGTTGATCTGATCGTGACAGAATTGCGTTCGTCCCTATTCGACCCTTCCCCAGCCTTGACACTATATAATCGGCTTAACGAGCTCCCTACACCTTCCGTTAATGTCAGTTGATTGTGACTTCCTGGCATCGTTTTTCGCCTTACTGACTTCGTTTGCACGTCAGGTCCAGATCCCAAGACCCGCGTTCGTGTATGTCATGCGACGACGACCACGTTTAGGGATCTAGAGATCAAGACAGTGAATAATTTGACTGGGAGGATTGTGCTCTGCTTTCGCCCACCCATGGATCCGTCCTCTGCTCGGCCAAGAGTTCTTGGGCGAGGCTGCGCTCGACAAGATGCTCCACTTGGTCGATCATCTGAGGAGGTTCCATTGGCTGACTTGATAGACAACATCCGGACAGTTGAAGTGCATTAGTACTGACTTTCATGGAGTAATATGCCTTCCCTTGATAGCTGCTTGGTGGCTATAGTAGTTCCGTCACCATCCACCGCCAAAATTGCGAGTCGTCCAATCCTCGGATTGGAGATCCAAAGAGGGTTGCTCCAATCTTCATACGAAGGCCCTACCCTGTTTGGGCGAGGCCCATTCTTGGTTCTTGAACGTATGCCTCACTCTACCTTGAACATGCGTCCTGCACAAACACGAATGCAGTGAGCGCACAAGTTAGTAGTGTCTTCACATTGAGAAAATAATCGTTCTCACTTGGTAGCCCCTGGAGTCCCACGACTTAGATTCCCTTACCCTAACCACTCCTGGTGTTCGACTATATTCGTATACACTGGCAAGATGAAATCCCAACATCGAAGCAGATTCTCGTGCGGGGATTTTACGATGGCATGGCTGATTGGACACAGAACGAATCGGTGGTCGGGTTGATCTTCCTCCGCGTCGGTTTGTGAACGGACGCCACAGTGATCAAAGTTGGATGATCCCGCCGGGGGGCCGCAGTCCCACCGATCAAATAGATAGAGACAATGAGAGAGAAGAACATAAACTAGGCTCGGTATGTCACTAGTGGGAGGTGGTAGCTTCCTAATATTCTGCAGCCGGGAAACCAAGGATCTCTTATCAGTACTAGTGGTGGGTCGGAGCCGGAAAGCTGCGGTCCGCGAAAAACGTCATTATGGTGGCGGTGTTCCTGTAGCCTGAGAGTCCCATCCTGGACAACATGTTCACCCTCGGCATTCGTCTATTCCCGTATGGCGGTGTATATGATCTTCCGACGGTCTAGTCCCAGTGGGGCGCTGACCCTGTTGGCTCCTGAGGCGTCGGATTTCGTCGGTTGTTGACCCAGTGCTGAACAATTGACTCTGAGACGACGCGCTCACACGTACATGGCACTTTCAATGTCGTTCAAGGTTGGACGTGGGTAGCTAGGCAGAAGCGATTTGCTTCGTAGGACCCGGCTTGTCAAGACATCATGACGCGCTCGAGCTTACATATCCTAATGGCTCATGAATTGGCGGTGCCTGGGAGCGCTACCAGTGGTCATCGGGCGCATAGGCGTTCTAACTGAAAACTTTTCAAGGTTCAAGTAGGTGGACCGCCTATTAGTGCTGACCAATTCAGCCCTGTAAAGCAACCGTCGACCCTGCACCTAAAATATGTATTACGGGAGGTTTCT
>JBBPNQ010000230.1:0-24158 GCA_038090975.1 Boletellus pseudochrysenteroides
GTGGCCGAAGTACCAGTGCGTCTCGGCCAGCCTCGTTGAGGTCCTCCATTGCCCCGAGCCGTCAGTGCAGAGTAGCGAGATGAACCACAAGGTTGCTCAGCGACGCAGACCGATCCGAGTGCTCCCATGGGTGAAACGCCCGTCCGCCGCGACTCACGATCGAGCGCGATAGCCTCGTCCAGGTCCGTCATGGTGCCAAACAGCTGGTAACGATGCCAGAGGTGATCGGCAAGCCGAGTCAGAGAGGCCAATTGCTTGAGGTGGCCAGAAGGGCAAAGGTCCAGTGCCTCACGATCGAAGACGATCGCCTTGTTAACGTGAATAGTCTGATCGCCCGTCTTAAACCGTGCAGCAAGGGAGCTCACCCGCGAAAGCAGCTGTTCAACTGGAAGGCACGTCATTTCGCTGCTCTCTTACGCAACAAAGAAAAAAAAATACAAAAGTACCTCTAGAAGCCATGTAGACCGACGGGGCTTGATGCAACATAGTGGTTTGGGAAAACCTGGGATGCAGCGAATGGGCGAGGACCAAAAAAGGCAATATCGTACAGGCCGTTTTTCGCCGAACATCAAGTCCGCCGCTGTCAATATGCTTCCCGCACCCGGGCCCGGCAGTAAACTCCCCTTTTGCGCTCTGGATACCTCCCGTTTGAGATCAAATACTTTCTCGTTGTGTTGACTTGGCATCGCATGAACGTGCGCCAAACGTTGCAAGGGCGACGCGTCCTACAAATGTTGTCAGAACCTCAGCGTGTACCTATTTTTGTCGCGCGACACGCTGACCACTCAAAAAAGGCACCTGTTCCGGTACGATCTCACGACACGCATGTGCGTCAGATGGGCTCGATTCGGAAGGCTGTTTGCGAAATGGCAGAAGCCGGGTAAACGAACCGTCACGAACCATTGCAGTTGTCCTACCCAGCGTAAATGGGGAACGAACTCCACATCGGCGTGAGTACATGGCGGTATAATGAGCGGGAACGTGACCTCACCTTATTCGAGAAGGGAACAGATGGCGGCGTCTGGAGCGTTTCGTATCTGCCGTTGCAAATGGGGGTTGAGAAAACATCAAAGTCGAAGTTCCAGCTGCTTCAACTTACATAAATTCTCATTTCGCTACATTGGCGCGTTCCCTGCTTTCTTCTCGTGTTGATCAACTCCATTTCGAAATGGGGGCGAACCTTTGGGGGTTATACAGATCGCATTCTGTGCCTCCAAGGTTCGCGTCGGAGGACACTCACTTTGTCACGGCAGACCTCGAGGTTGCCACCCGTCGTGCGTGAGAAAATATCGTGAAGGCGTGTTCGCCGCAACGCGTACAATCACTCAGATCCACCAGAGCTTGCACGATAGAGGATACCAAGAACAACCTTTTGACAGAGGAATGGAGCAGTCAAGGTCATCAAACGATAACAGTTACCCCGTATATGCGAAATACTGCTCAGGAAGCCCACGTGTCGTTTGAAGTTTGGACCTAGCGCAAGCTGCAGAACCTCCGAGGTACTCCCACATGGTTATCCACCTCTTGCTGTACTCACGATCTGCAGTGTCCTTTCCAAGTGATGCCAAAGCGTGACGATGTAGCATGGTAATGCCCCGCACTCACAGGCTACTTGTCGACCCCTACGATTTGAACACCAACTCAGCAAGCGTCACAGGGCTATGGCCCCTTCGCAGCGTCGCCGAAAGTGTCTGATTCAGACGGAGGAATAACCCCATCGAGCAATGTGCGCGTCGCACTCTCTTTGTCGGAAGAGCACTTATCCCGCTTGTGGATAAACTGAAGAGTCCCCCTCCCGAGCCTCACGAACTGCACCACGCTCGGTCGCTTAAAACGACGCGTGGTTTAACCCATGACCCACCAGGTACGCCGAGGTTCTGTGTAGAACAAGCTCAGCACTGACATTTTGAACTGCACCGGACACCATACATTGTAAGCAGGCGCGCCGTATTTCATGGGCCCCTTTGTGTCTTCCCGTGCGCGTCCGGCAGGATTGGGCGACCCTTTGATCAAGCCAGCGGAACTCTTACCTGCCGCAGTATATAACGTGACAGGAATCTCGTTGGCGTCTGCATTCGAGTTTACAGAAATGTCTTCCTGGCCTTTTCCCCCTCGACCCCGTGGAGTTCTGGAGGATACCTTCAGATCCGTCGCAGTGTCGGATCATGACATTCGGCAGCTTCGAATTAGATACAAACTAACGAACTCTTGGTACAACGCCCAAGCAAGCCCAATCATCTATCGCTCCCAGGAAATCCTGTTGCATATCAGCCAGTACACACAAGTTGGACGACACGAGAAAGTAGAAGACCTCGAGCACTCTGCAAAAAAAACTCTATGTCATTCATTATTGATAGCCGTTGCCGGAAACTACGCTTTATCTACTCAAAAGAACGAATCCATCTATTCGACAGTGAGCAGGCGTCGTCACATCCACATCCCCTCCTCATCAATATCCCTGAACCCAAACACCCTCCACACGACCGCAGCTCCGAGATCTTCAGTTCCGTCATCTTTCGTACCCACGACGCCAGCCACTTCATATGCTGATTTTGTCTATCGAAGCAATCAGTAAACCTGCTTAAAATTGAGATGAACGCAACGACGGGCGTACCAAACCAAGGGTGACTTTGATCATAGGCACACTGGGTATATACTCCTCCAGCTCTAGGTCCTTCGAGTCCTCTTCTGAACCAAAACAATCCTCTTTCATATTCCCCGCAGCCAGAGTAAACGTTGATCCCGGTGAGCGTACATCAAGAGTACCCGTATTACCTTTGATGAGCCTGATCACATTCCGTGCTGCGACTTCAGCCTGATAATAGGCAGTATGACCTGCCTTGTTTGCGCCAAATGCATCCGCTGCGTCTCCGACAGCGAAAAGGTGCGGATAAACGAACGTATGAGGACCATAGGACGCGCCAACCTCAGGCTCCGTAGACATGTCCTTCGTAGAGACACTAGGAGAAGGTGTAAAATCTAGTTCCACAAGCGTGTCGGCGGGTGAAGACGGGACGGTACCGCAGAGTGTAGGAGAGGTAGAACGGGCGACATCACAACTCAGATTGCCTTCATCGAAAGTGATATCCTGCTCCCTGAGCGCCAGGACCTGCATGGTACGCGATACTCGGACCAATCCACTCTTGGGGTCGATAGTGCCAGAATCCATAGTATGGAGGAGGGACGTGTTAGGTATCTGACCTGTGCAGAGAAGCTGTGCGTTATGCATCCAGTTTGGTATGGACGTGGAGCAGTGATGCCAGGGGTTAATGAACTGATCAATGAAAGCCCATACTCGTCTCAGAACACGTACGACTAGATCGGCCTCAATTTCACGCCCTTTGGTCGTCTTAACCGACACCGCATCTTGAATTTCATAACCTCTTGTTATGGAGTCACCGAGCGATGACATATCTAGTCGTTCGCCAAAGATGACATGCACTCCAAGTTCTTGAAGACTTTGATATACTGGGAGTGAAGGTAAGCCAATGAAAAACTTGATTGGGTGGGGCTCAAAAGCGCGCATACCTTCATCTCCAAGAGCCTCATCAAATCTAGGGAGTAACCTCGACCGCGAATGCAGTAGTGTTACAGACTTGCAGGGATAAACTGCCGCAATATCTGAAGCAAATTCTGTTCGTGGCGTTTTCGGCGGAGTACGATTGTTCAGAGGGTAAACGGGAGAAGGATATGAAATTCGTCTGCTCAAAGTGAGGAGAGTAGCTCACGGATCCCGAGCGCACCGCCACCGACAATGAGTACTCGTTGTGCTGCTTCAACTCTTCGCTGGCGAGAGCGAAGCCAAGAAATACTTTCTCGTTTCGTGCCCGCATATGGGCGGGTGTGATCCGTAGACTGTGTGTCCTTTTCGAGAGCCAACTTCTGCGCTTCGGAAGCGCAATTAGCGTCACGTGACTCCCAAAGGTTGATGGGTGATGGGAGGTGCGAGCCGAGTGCATAAACTGCATAGTCGAAATACAAGACTTGCTCTCCCGCCGCCTGTACAGGGGATCCTGGAGGAGCCGCAGGACCGGATGTGGCGTGTGGTGCGTACGTAATATAGTGGGGGTGAAGAGAGGTGATAGTCCCATACACGCATTTGTGAGGATGTGACGAAAGGAGGCTGGACGGATGATTACTAAACAAATTATTGTACGGAATAACTGTGCAGAGTGATCAACAATCTTGCAAGAGAAAGGGGATCTGTCCAGGGCATACACGCTTTATGTTCATGACCTGGAAGGACAGTATACCGAGGCAAGTTGTACACATTGTTGAAATGTCTAGTAAACTCGGGCGTCAAGCGTGTCAAAACATGGACAAGGACGACTCCGCTCACGAATTTCTTTCAACTAAGACGACTCTCCATCCACTCGGAAGGCCGGCAGCAAGTACCTGTGCTGCTCTGCTGCCTGAGTCCCGAAAGAACAAGTTAGTCGAAAAGAAGAAGTATGTGTGGGAGTTTAGAAGAGTAGTTAACTTTAAACCCCTGCCAACATTGCCTCCAGGTCGAATAACAGACGACTCACCGCCGTAGGAGCCCCCGAGGACAGCGACAGTCTTTAGCTTGAACGCGTCGGTCGACATGGTAAGAATCAGAAGGAGTGAATTGGCGACGGCGAGCCTCGCAGAGAACGCCGAAAAACCGAAGAACAAGTCGGCAAGAAGTTTGAAACGCCCCGAAACTAATCTGATAGCGAAGGAGGCGTGAGAATATTCGGAACTTGGTACTGTGGAAAAATGAAGCCATTTCGGGTAATCCCCAAGTAATTGAAACCCAGGCTATGACAGTCCTGTGCGCGGCAACTTTGAAACGGATCCTGCCAAGGTGTCTGCCATCCGAGCTTGGACTACGCCGCCTAACCACGAACCAGCGGTCATGCCACCGCTAAAGTGCTCGCCGTGAGTCGTCGTTCATTCCCTAATGTCCCATTTAATTTCCCGTGCCAGAGAAACGAAGTTCTGGACGGACTTGGTACATGGAAGACATATCACGTACGACTGGCATCATATCTCATGATGCTCAGATTCGGGTATCTGCGGTTTGGCTTGTTCCTGATACGTTACGGTAACCCTCGTATTTTTAGTTTGAATGCTGCCGTATGCTCAGGCTACGCTACAGTATGCGTCGTCCACGACAAGGCCTATCATGACGATCAAGCGTTCATCACGCCTCTGATGCTCTCGAGTTGAGTACTCCCCATATGGACAACCCTTCCAAGGACTCGTCCCTGCAGGACAAGTCAAGTCGACATCAAGTCATTCCCACATTGGTCGTAAATATCCGAAACACAGCTACTATGAAAGCAACCAAAAAAAAAAAACGAGCGCAGCTCGCGAGATTAAATAGCAATGTCCATAAGTAGTGGGGTGGAATAATAGTGCGTGTGTAGGCGATATAACAAAGGTCTAAGTATACTCGGCGCTTGCGCACTGCGATTAGTTCAAGAAATCCTTCCAGTCCTCTTCAACATGCAAAGAAAGAAAGAAAATTACACTATGACCGTCTCTTCTAAGAATACCCTCGGCGTCGTCTCACCTCAGTGCCTCAGGCCGCAACGGGAATAAACACCCATCCAAACGTCCTCACCTCGTTTCCTTTCTCACCCAGAAACAGCTGCGTCTCGTACAGCCAATTAACGAAACCAGAAATCCAGTCTCGCAGTCCGCGGAGGTACCGCCGTACCTCGTGATCAGCGGCAAAGTCGGGCACCGAAAGAAGCGCCTCCTCAGTCGCGACGAACGCGTCCACGCTCTGCTTGACGAGCGCGCCCGCAGACGACACGGCACACTCCAACCGCACGTTCCGCTCCCTCATGAGGATGGTGACGATATTCGCCCCGTGTGTCGGGGGTATGCCCTTGGCACACGACACAATATCCTGAACGAACCCGCCCGTCAGCAATCGCATCCCATGGACGCCCCGGGCGCGCGTCCGAGTCGGACAAAAAGGGGGACCACCTACCACGGACCAGACAGCGATGTCGCACGCATGATCGTGTAGTCTTGCAAACATCGCGTCCCCTAGCAACGCGTCGGGCATGTTCACATCCCCAGCGTACTGCACCATATCCAACGCCATCCGGAACCCAGACGCGTCGCGGCCCTGTTCGATATAAGACTCGAGATCCGGCACGACGTTTTGTGCGCCATTCTTGGCGAGCTGGTCTCTCGCTTCGAGGTAGCACCGCTGAGATTTGACGAACCGCATGTACCATCCAGGGTGCCTGTACGCGACGCGTGACAACCGATCTGAGAGACTAAGTGTCGTGTGCGCGACCCGTCGAGGAGGGAGAACACCGTCAGGTACGATATGAGCCATCAAATGCAGGATGATACCGTCGGGGGCAAGAACAAATAAAACTATGAACTGCACTCACAGCATGAACGCATCGGAATCCTCCGGGTGGGTCATATTAGCCTGAGCTGGAGATATGACCCGCCGCTCGCGGTGGTGCAACAGCAGACTGAGGAAATCGGTGATGAAGCGAAGTTGCGTCGCATCTGCGCTGGGATGGCAAGCTGCCGCTAACAGGCCTGGCTTCGCAGCACTCCACGCCATCGAGGAAAGCGTGGTGCCGGATTCTAGCAACCACTTCTCAGAAGCCTGGGAGACCCCTCTGCAGTGCCTGTTGGTCCGCAGCTCGAAAGCATTGCAGAAAGACAAGAGGTCCGGAAGCTGGAGGCTCATCGTCATGGTGGTGCGCGTTTGGGTGACTGCGCGAGTCGTTGGTGGCAGGAGGGGGCGAGCTGTGCGATGGGAGTCAACAGCTGATAGTAAAGTAGGTGCTGGGAGGGAAGGAGACAGGCGCTTCGCAGGAGGGCCCTTGGTAGTAGTAGAAGTCAATGTATGTGTATGTAATGACAATGGCGTTTCCGCTCAAGCTCCGAGGAGTCCTCTCAATTGTCTTCCTTGGGCGGGAACAAAAACAAGGCAGTGCCTCACCTGGTCACCAGACCATTACTGCCTTTCGTAACTCGCAAAATCATTAGGACATCGATCGCGCCAATTCAAGGGTCCAGGTAGAGGAACCGAACAGAGTCTATTGATGAGTCGTTTCGAACTAGCCTGAGCTCAAGCTATTCTCTTGAATATCTTTTCTATCCGTTCTCGCACCCTACCCACCCCTATCCCAACGCCAACAACCACGCCTACATCGATGGCGATAAGCGAGATCGCGGCGAACATGTACCTCGGTGCGAAGATCTTCCAGACCATGAGGTGCCTCCTCAGCACAGCTGCGCTTGTAGCGCAGCCCAATAGGAGAATCGTAAAATACAACATAATAGCAAGGCCTGCACGCACTGCGGAGGCCGTGAGGCCACGTGGCGGAGGCAACGGTGGGAGGTTCCAGAGCGCAAGAAGGGGCGAGGCGAGACCCATCAAGAAGTGGGACCCGAGCGTGTTGGTGATAACCGTTAGCTGCGAAAAGGGAAAGGAAACCGTGGAAGTGAAGATGAAGGCCGTCTTCCATTGCAACGAGGGTATCGTTGGCTGGTGACCTGTCCCGTGGAACGTATGAACTGCCAGAAGCGCAAGGGGGACGACTTCTGAAAACGATAGCTCTCGTCTGAGTGCATTGAGGTCCAAGGCCGTAGTTGGTTTGTTCGCGGCAAACGCATCACTGAGCCCACGGACGTCCCGGACACTATCAACAACCTCGAGGTGCGCCAGTAGGGCTACGGTCGCGAGTCCCAAAACCACCTGACCAGTGAGTTGTGTACATAGCCAGACAAGACTGAGGAAGATTGTCCAGAACACAAAGTAAGGCGATCCAAATGCGTTGGCAAACCCGAGTATGGTCACTTTTGTCTTTTGCTCCTGTTGGTCCGGGGATACGTGGCTATCGTCTTCCGTATTGATTTCGAGACAGACAGGTGATGTCCACCATAGCGTGATACCCCCGCACGCGACCGCTGCAAAACATGTTCCGGCAAGCATTGACCGCGTTAGGCGGAAAGAGGCGTTTACGCCGTCACCAAAGAACTCCGTCGAGTGAGCCCATTCCAAAATCCAAAATCCAGTCCCGGAAAGTAAAGCAGACGTAAGCGCCCAGGGGAAAAATATTTTTGCCAACCCCTTTTCCGATTTTGAAGTGCCTAGAATGCGCCGAACGACGAAGGGGATGAAGAAGGCAACAGGTAGTGCGACGAGCAAGGCGAGAATAGGTGGAGCGGTCGAAGTGGGCGAAATGTAGAATGTCACTGTGCAATAAGGGTGCTGTTCCTCTCTACACACCGTGCTAATCGCCATGAGTCTGACACAGGCCGCGAAGACCGCAGAAAATCCAAGGATGCGGGCCCGAAGGCAGGGTGTTGGTGCCGTGAATCCGATCAAGAAAGTAGGAACAAGTGATGTAATGCTGAGGAAAAGGACGATGCGGTCTTCCCAGACAGTGAAAGAATTGGAAGCAAAACACAGCGCGTGAAGAACGGGAATGATTGAGACGGAGGTTAATTGTTCGCGGCGGAAGGTAGGGCGGCACGAAAGTGTGAACGTTAGTGTGGACGCGAGTGCACTCCCAAAGAGGGAAGCGTGATGGAGGTGAACACCTTCTAGTAAATTCTGCAGGGGAAAATAAGCTATACTTCCGAATATTGACCCGGCAGCACAGGCTTTGAAGGCACTAGATAATGCCCTTCTAAGGTGTTCCTCCGAAGCTTCGGCTTCATCGTCAAGTAAACGATACGCGCAATATGTTGCGGCAATGCCCAGGGTTATGACAACAAGGCCAGCGCCGATCAAAGGAAGACTGAACCGTGCCCAAAGAGTCCGGCAGGCCGACAGCGAGAGGCGACTAAATTTCCACAAGGCAGGGAGGGAGTCCTCGGACGAAGCAGCTTCTGTCCAGCTCTCTGATAATTGAGGCCAAAATTCGTCAAGTTCTCCGCCAGACTGGCTAGCATGGTAGGTGTCCAAGTATTTCTTGATTTGATTCGCATTGAGTTCGAGGGCTTTCTGGATGCCCGCCTTGTTCGTGCCGCGGTCGAAGACTTCTGGGATAATGCTCCCAAGGTTGTTGAACGGAATAGGGAGACCAAGAAGGAGCGATATTGTCGGAACGAGGTCAATCTGTTGAATGGATCGATGAGAAACAGTCTCTCCTGGGAATAAGGTGGTAGGAATAAGAGCACTCGGAAACAACGTTGACCCCTGGGATAATGCCGGACCCTTGCTATAAATCCAAACAGCAGACATCGTCTCTAGAATACTGTCACCTCCATGGTTACCTGTGCGGTCCATGCCATGATCCCCAAGTAAGACTAGTAGTGTATCCTCATCGATGGCCTCGACAAGCTCGGCGAGGAAGTCATTCATTTGTTCCAACTTTGCCTTCATGACCGGATGATCAGGGCCAACGCGGTGCCCAGCATGGTCAACGCCTAGACCGTGACCAATCGCAAGGCTCCAAGTGTGCGAACGATCCTTCACCATAGGCAAGAGATTCGAAATGACCCCTTCATCGACCGTGTGTAGGTCCTCAACGTTAAACGAGTCAAAGGGGAAAGACATGTTGTGATCGAGGATGTCGGGGAACAGTGTCATCCAAGTGTCATCGCCTGCGAGAGCAACCTTTAAGGCGAATATAAGGCAGAAAACAGAGGGCGAGCCGCGTAGCTAACCTTCCGACCGGCAGCTACGAGTTGGTGCAGTAAGGAATCTTCAGTGATAGCCGAGCCCCCAAAGCTCTCTCCAACATCGACGAATGTCGGAAGTGAACCAGTTGTGAGACCCTTGATACGCTGGAGCGTCGTAGTTGGTGGGTCAGCATAAGCATTAAATATGAAGGAGTGCCGGGGGTGAACGGCGGTGAGTTCCCGAGGAAGAGTCAGGATGTTATGGTGGTATGGTGAAGGAGGTTCTGGTGGGTGGTTGGAAACGAAATCGAACCGAAGGGCGTCAATGATTAGTATAACAGCTTTTTTGTGTGTCGCGAGGGAGGTACACCCATCATGACCACATTCGTTTCGGTCTGGAAGAGATAACCGACTCAAGAGAAATCCCTTTGTGAATAAGTATATCCCTACGCAGTGAACAAGAGAAAGCCAAAGCAGGAGACGAAGTCCTCTGGGAAACATCCCTATCGCATCGAGTCTACAAAAACTCGAAGAAAAGAATAAGACTGTTACTGTAAAATGTCAGACAAGCACATGATATGACCTAGTGGCACTCACACTGATCTTGGTTTGTCCCGAACTGACGAGCACGCCGGTTGCCAGGCGCAATACCCCAAAATATAAGCTGAACGCAGTCCGAGTCGTAGTAGTTTGTCGTTCAGCCAAATACTGCAAAAACTAAATGATCACGTGACTACCTGTCCATACTTGTATACCATCACCTTGTTCTAGGCTACTCCTTGTGTCCTGGCACTGCCAGGTGCTACCTTCGACATCGACGCGACACAATGCCGCGCAAGGATGCGGGTGGGGGTCCTATATCTGCACAAGCTCAACAAGATCTCGTTTCAGAAGGCATCGAGAACTTTGAGTTACCAAAGAGCATCGTCACGAAGATCGCAAAGTCAGCCGTGAGCTCTCAGATCTGCTCTTTCCCTGACGGTGCTCTCAAATGTCTTACAGATACCAGACAATGTAAAATTGCAGAAAGAGACGGTGCTCTCTCTGGTGAAAGGGTCAACTGTGTTCATCAACTATCTCGGTCAGTGACCTTCCGGTGATATCTTGCCAAAGAACTCATGAGTTCCACTAGCCGCAACGTGAGGCTGAGGGTTTTCAAATTGTATGGATGCTGATTGCTATCACCTTAGCGCACATGATGTAGCTCTCTCGAAGCAACACAAAAGCATTTCTGCTTCCGACGTGCTGAAAGCGCTAGAAATGATCGAATTCGGGGACTTGGTCGACCCACTGCAGAATGAACTTCAAAGTAACTTGTCCTTGGTTTTGCCGTTTGGTGTCTCTCAAATTTCAGATAGTCTACAGGGATAACGCAAAGGAGGACAAGAATCGAAAAAGTGGTGTCGATCGCAATAGCAGTTCGAGCAAGGGGAAAGCGAAGGAAGGCGAAAGTATATCGTCAGCTCCACGGTCGAAAGGGAAGGCAAAGGCACCCTTGCCCCCGCCATTTACCACGCAGCCTCTGCAGGCTGTTTCGTCGTCGGTATCATACACGACCGAAGATATTGAAATGAACTTACAGGTCGGAGAACATGAGGAAGTGGGTGAAGGTGAAGGTGGCGGAGACTATGCCCCAGAATTTGGAGAGGAAGTCGAAGAACCATTACCTGAGGGCTACGAAACTGAGGAAGAGGTGGATCTCGAATACGACGAGCCCGAAGAATTGAGGAGGGATGCGGCAGGAATCGACGATGCTTATCCAGGAGAGGACTCTCAAATGTAGCTAGAACTATAACCATGCGTGTACATACGTGGTCCGAAGACCTTCCAGGATTTATCTGGGTGTTCTCATATAGATTTGGCTAGTTGCCGGTTGACGTGTTTGCGGGGATGTTCTTCACGTCATCTCAGACACGCCGGCGGGGGTTCCAGTCAAAGGGACGTGGCAAGCGCCGTACTATTTCGGCCCCGGAGCATCATGCTTGTCATTTAATCTTAATTGCTCAGGCCAAGTGCGCTGTTTCTTTTCAAGTACTACTACTGATTGAGACAATTTCAGGTACATGATAGCACATGTCGCAAGCACGTACGCCGCAGAGCAAGGTCCGAAATACAAGTGGTCTGTCAGGCAAATACTTATATGGTGATTCAAACTTAAATTTTCACCATCAAAGTTGCACGGGTTGAAGGATGTAGGCTTGGCATTTAAGTAGTGATCCCTAGATGACAGCGCCTATAGTACCGTTTTTGTTCGGTCTACCCGCGCTTGGGAGCAACCAAGCCAGCCGACAGCACCGTGCCGAAGAGCGTAAGTAAAATCATCGGATCACGAGCAAGCAGAGCTAGCGTATTTGTACACAGGCTCAAGATTCAAACATGTTGGAACCGGTAACTTAACACAGATCCCGAGCCCGTAGAGGTATGAGCTTATGTGATGTTCTCAGCGACTCTGCTGGAATCGCCGATAGCATGCCATCTGCAGTGCTCAGCTATCAAACGATCGACCACATGGCGACCAGTCACATTTGGACACCTGGACAAGCAGTAACACTGGGGAGGCGACCTTGCCACTATGCTCTCGCATATCGCGGGCTGTAACGCACTCGGACCTATCGATAAGGAGCCTAGTGCCAGTGGCGTGCCAATAATTGGGATACTACATTCTATCGGTGTACATCGACAATCCCGCTGGCGAAATCGACAGACGCAATCACGACAATAAATTACCGCCTCAACCTCTGGGGGATTGGCTCAAGGTACCAATGGAGATTGCCAGCAGACTCTATCACCTGTCACGGGCAAGGAGTGGTACTGAACTCCCTACTTGCAGGCAAGGACGAATTAACAGGTTCCCACCTGCCAGCCTGATGATGCGGAACCTTGTGCTCCAGATTACCCCTTTTTAAGGGAGGAGTCTCGAGACGGTGCTCGCAATCGCCGACCATATATATCGTCTCATCGTCCTGCAATCATTGCTCGACCATGGAATTTCTGTTCTCACACATGCCACGTCTTCTCAGTCAGTGCCAACACACCACTTTGGCTCCTCCTTGGGGAAACCCATGCGGCCGCAATGTATTCACAATGTTCCCGATGAAAGACCATGAGCAGCTGTCTGTTTTAGGTCCGCAGAATGCATGGACTACAAGGTGCTATCCCAATCAAGCATCGTTCCCTCATCCATGACCATGCGGGGTGCTATACAGAGCCGTTTTGCCCGGCAACTGGATACTCCTTTGGGGTCGTGATAGTTTCGTGTCACCACAAGCACCTGTTTCATGGAGTATCCCGTGGACCAATCTCAGTGAGCGCGTTCTCACCTCCACGTCAGCATTGATCCATTGTCTACGTATAAAATGCGGCAGGATCACTCTGAATGGGTAAGGCAGCTTCTTTGGCTCTCTTGTGTCTCCCATTCAGCTCCTTGAATCGACATCATGGTGTTTCTTCGCACTGCCGCGACCGCATCTCTCGTTGCCCTTTCTCTGCTCGGATCGGCCCTGGCTGTTCCGCTCGCAGACAAGCTCGGGAGCCTTAGTCCTGGAGCCCGTGACATCTTGAAGAGATCGACTCCTGCTGCACCTCGATTCGTCGTTTACGATGACGCGTGGGTCTCCCCCCTTCCGACTCCTACGCAACTCAAGGTGCGTACATGTTCGCGTGCATGGTCACTCGCTGATGCGACTCCACCGCAGGGGTATACTGTCTAGTGAGTGAATTGTCGTAAAGTATGAATGCAACGAGACTAACAATATTTCAGTGCTCTATCCTTCTGGCTGACCGCTGGAGCAGCCGATATGGCTCTAGGTTGGGAAGAACTCACGTCCAGCCAGCGTACTACCTACCTGCAGGAGTACAATGCAGCGGGCATCTCGTTGATTGTGTCTGCATTCGGATCCTCCGATACACCGACGACATCGGGGGCCGACGCCGTCACAGTTGCCGACAATCTGGCGTCCTGGGTAAAACAGTATAGTCTTCAGGGAGTTGACATTGATTATGAAGTACAGCTTCGATTCATTCATGATGGCATGCAGTAAACTGACCAGATGTGTTTTTGGGGTGCTAGGATTTCTCTGCATTTGATGGTTCCTCGGGTACCGCGGAGTCGTGGCTCATCTCGTTGACTCAGGAACTCCGGAACCAGCTACCTCAAGGTCAATATATTCTCAGCCATGCGCGTGAGTTATTGCACTCGCACATGTACGACAGGAATTGAAATTCACCTCATAGCCGTCGCACCTTGGTTCTCTCCCAACGTGTGGAGTGGAGGTGGATATTTGGAAGTTGACAGCAGTGTAGGCTCTTTGATCGATTGGGTGCGCTATGACATGTTCTGTACGGGGTATTGAGCTGACTACTCGCCTTAGTACAACGTTCAAGTATGCCCGATTATCTATCACACTCATTTATATGCTGACAAAGAAGTTTGATCATGCATTTCTAGTTCTATAACCGTAAGTGGGTGATTTATTGTAGCAAATTGACATACTCAATCTGGCCTTACAGAGGGAACGTCAGAGTACACGACTTGTACTGGCCTCCTTACCACGTCATCATCGACCTGGCCTGAGACCGCGCTTTTCCAAATCTCAGCTAACGGTGTCTCTCTCGACAAGCTTGTGATCGGTAAGCCTGCTACGTCATCGGACGCCAGCAATGGGTACATGTCCACTTCTACGCTTGCCTCGTGCGTCTCGCAAGCTTATGCCAAAGGATGGGGTATGTTTGATATTCTTCATATCGTGTCAGAAAATTGAGTACTTCTCACAGATGCCGGTGTGATGGTTTGGCAGGTATGGTTACAAATTGTTTGTGCTTCAAAATCACTTCAGATTGACATATTCTTTGATAGTACCCCGATGCGACATCGTCCTGGATCACTACCGTCCGCGGTAGCACCTTTTAAGGAAACGTAAGATTTGCGGAATGGAATAGTATTGGCACGGAACGTTGTACGCTTATGTTTATGAATTACGCGTCCAACGAAAGGATGCAACATGTAACGATTATCTGATTATCAGTTATGTTCAAGAAAGCTATTTGAGGCTATTTTTAAGTGTTATTTAGCCATTTTGGGGCTATTATATACTGTAAATACATCTCCTGTTGCCTATTCACCTGGTGGGAAGCACATTGTCTCTGGCTCATTAGACAAGACCATTAGTGTTTGGAATGCAGCCACTGGTTGGTATGTGGTAGGTCTATTCCAGGGGCACACAAGTTTTGTCTTCTTTATTGCCTATTTCCCTGATGGCAGGCACATTGTCTCTGGCCCAAAGGACAACCCAATTGAGGTTTGGAATGCAACTACTGAACAGTGTATGGCAGGTCCATTTCAAGGGCATCCCCTGGTTCACTATGTATGTACCTACAAATATATATATTCAGATGAATGATCCAGGCTTGCCTCTATTCTACTTGGAATAATGTTCTAGACTCTTTCTACACCTAGTACAAAGTTGTGTTCCTTCACCCAACCTATCTTTTTCTATTTCTGTTGACAAGGTCTCCTTAGGCTTTTTTTAGGTTCTCTCTTTCCTTGCAGAGGCAACCTGTATGAACTTCTTGAGAAGCTTCAAATGAGGAATACCAGTATGAACCATGAACTGTGTCTGTTAGTTTCAATTTCTGTTGCTTGGAAATTCAGAAAGGGGTTGAAAGCTAAAATTGCTATGTTAGTGAAGATGATAATTGATATAGTACCAATAACAATGACACACAACAATCAACCAACGGAAGATCATAAATTGTAGTTGAGCACATGCTATGTATGTATTGTTGAGAGTGTGGATATTGCATCTACATTAACCCCTATTGGATCAGATATTTCTTGGTATTATTTTATCTTATCTGATCCAGACCTTTAGTCTAGACTTTGGCTGACACTATTTATGTTAGTAATGTTCTAGACTTATGATGTCATAGCACACCATACCTTGAGTTACCTTGCTTGGCAAGGTTTCTGGAGGAATTCATGAGTACATTCATCTGCTCTTTCATGTGACAGTATCACATGGGTGTGTTGAGCAACCATGTAATATCACAGATTACAAACATACACTTTTGCTTGATAATGATGACAGCTAAAAATGGATATCATGATTGGTGGATTACTCATTTTTGACTTGGAGAAGGACAGTATAAAAGGCAGAAGATGAAGCTAGTGGTGTGTGTTCAGCTCTTCCTTCATGACTTCTGTGAACCTTGCTGAATTGTGACAATAGCTCATTGAGTCTGGCATATACTTGGTGAATCCTCAACTGCTTGATCATGTACATTGAGTCCCAGATGGCCAATGTAATGTACTGGTTTATAATGATGAACTTCTGGGAGATGAAGATGCTGATGGTGGTCATATTTCAGGGCCAGTGGTACTTTTGGCCATTGTTTGGATTGCTAATCAGTCTTTTTGGTTGACAAGTGATGATGGTTGGTGAGGTCCTACTTACTTCACATCATCTCTACATCAGGTGAAGGCAATGTGTCTTGGTATCCTGCCCAATGAGGATTTAGGCCAGTTCCATTGGGATTGGGGAGCCAGTGTTGGCAATGCATGAGGCCTGCAGTTGTTGACAGCAACAATAGATTTAAGTGTTCACCTTGGGTTTGTAGGCACTGGCAGTGGGAATGACAAGATGGGATATCTAAGATTCTGTCACATTTTGTTTCAAGTGAGTTTGTCACCCTTGGGTGATGTTCAATGTTTGACACAGTGTAGGAAGCAAGTACTGATGATGGGCATGAAGATGGTAAGTGATACATGGGGTTCCATCCTGCATTATTAACATTCCAATAGAAAGTGTTCATCTCACTCTCACTGAATGGCCAGTACACTCTGATGCAGCCCATATTGCTGTTCATGACATGATGGACACCCATTGAGCTCTTCCTCTTGCTGCATACAACTGCAGTCAAGAGTTGATCCTGTTACAGTCGCGAACAAACAGGTCTAAACAGAGGACAACAGTGCTAGACACTACCTGGAATTTCCCTAGATTTATCCTGATTTATCCGACACTCGTACTGGCACTGCAAGGCTCTAAAGCCATACTTGATCCTCGCTCACTCTCGCGTCACGTGACCCATCACATGACCTATCACCTGACACTTGCCTAGACTCCCTCACATGACTAGACCTAGACCATGACATCATAGTGATGTCATAGCTCATGAATACCTCATGCTTGCTGTAAGCGACCGCTTAATCCAATACTGGACTAGGGCCACCAACAGTCGAACTTGTGAGGGAAGTGGGCAAGTGGATCAAGGGGAATTCCCACAAGAACTTGACTAGAGTTCTTGGGGCGATGGGATTCAAGTATTTATACTAATACATGGGTTTGTACATATTGTGCTACTGGTCCGTGCACGTGTAGGCTAGAACGTTCTAGACTACAGCGGAGATTAATGTGGCAGTACGTGGCTATGTGTAACGGAATGGAAAGAACGGAGATTAAAAGAATGAGGCGTGATGTCATGATGGCATCATAGGCCTAGACCAAGTCACGTGACTGGTCACGTGATAGTCGTGGAAGAAGTGTTTTGGTCCAAAAGATAAGATAGATGTTGAGATAAGATGTCTGCAAAGTTTACGATAGGGGTTCATAGGAGTGCGTTCGTAACACTTGCCTCATGTCATGGCTATGCCACAGCCATAGCCTCATGCCTTTCATCTTTGCTCCATGCCTGTCAGCTGGTTACCACAGGTACAGCCTTATGCATTGCCTTCGCCTCATGCATCATCAACATGCTTTGCCTCATGGCTCATCATGCCCTATGCCCTTGCCTCATGTGCACTGGTATGCACTGCTATATAGTCATATATGCTTACTATACATGCGATCCCATTGGTCTCTTACTATATGTAGTATAGTCTCTCTCACGCACTGCTTTGTCTGTGTGCATATCCCCAGAGTATATAAGGGCTCATGTATTCGCCCATCTCCCTCTAGTTTTGTCCACTTTGGAGAGTCCCCACTGTCTATACCCCTAGGCCTTAGTTGGCTTTACTCTTCCAATCTCACATTACTCATTATTATTGTCTCTTGAGGGTTGTGCTAGTCTGGTTAGCATAAGCTCGTAACCAAGGACAAGACCCTTGTGCAACTATCATTGCTTGGTAGGCTTTGGTTGTTTCAGGGTGGGTGAGGAGAAGGTATGATAGGTTTGGTGGGAGGGGGTCTTGTTGTGTTTGGCGATTTCATCTGCCTGCTCCCACTGCATCTGGAAATGGGTGGCTTTGGAGTACCATTCTTTGATAGTTTTGGGGATGGAGTCCATGGAGAAGATTCAGTGCATCAAGGGGGGTGGGATTCCTGAGAAAAGTAACTGATGAGGACGTTTTCATCAGTGATTGTTGCTAAGGCAATGCAATTCTGAAATGTGGAAATATAGGTTTCTAAAGAGGGTTCGTATTGGTGGGTTTTCGAGTTCAAGGTCGTTCGTTTGGTAGCTAGTCAGGCCATGGCATCATTGATTGTGTCATGGTGTTCAAAGCTTTTCTTAAATTTGGTAATAAAGTCATTGAAGGTCCCAAGGGTGATAGTAGTGCCAGAGATAGCATTCTGTTGGAAGATAGTAGCCCAGGTGAGGGCTGGTCCTTTTGTCATGTAGGAAAGGGCGAAGATGATCCTTTTGCTGTCAGAGTTGTAGACTTTTCATTGATGTGGAGATAGAATTGTATGGAGTTCAGCCAGGGGATGGTGGTCTTGTAGGACCCGTCAAAGGGTTCTGGGACACAGATGCGTAACTCTGTGGGTTTCGAGGAGGACATGACTGGTGGATTGAGAGTGGGAAAGTGTGGGGGTATGGTGGCAGTCGGTGTTGGGGAGGGTGGGGTCGGTGGTCAGGGAAGGACTAGGCTGGCTGAAAGGTAGTGGGAAAGGTTGAGGGTCTCTTCTTGGTTGTCAGGGGTGGGGATGGGAACGTCTGGGTCAAGGTCCTCTTCTTCTTTGTGGTCAGAGTGGGAGTGTTCCGGAGAGGAGTCATTCTCTTGGAGGCAGTATGCCCACCAGTGAGGGTTTGGAGGTTGAGGTGGTTGGGAAATGGTGGAGGCGGTACGGCAAAGGTAGCTTCGAGGGAGAGAAAGCTAGACCTTTTGTTACACTTACCCTGGGTAAGGGTGAATGTAGACCTAGGAGAATTCATAGGCTAAGGACTCGAGGGGTCTTTCCAAGAGTTTATGGAGTGAGAACTTCCTTGGGGACTTCCCAAGATGGGACTGCTGCAGATGGCAGCAAGGAGATTCTTACGAGGGAAGTGTTCACTCAGAAGTAGAATGAAGACTTAGAGAGATCTGGTTCTGAGGACAAAGAGATGCTATTCCTAGGTAGGTCTAGCTTGGTCTATACAAGTATTCAAGAAGGTTTATATATATGTGGATCCGGTGCATGGACCATGTGGTGCTCCAGGTGGGAGAGTGAAGAATACCCAAACTGGAAGGAAGAGCATCAGCAGTCAGTAAGAAGGTACTGCCGAGGAAGGAAAGAGAAAGTCTGTAGAGGTTAGCATAGCCATGAGGGAAAAGAAGGTAATGACAGAATCAAGGAGTCATTACAGGATGGAAAGATAGTCCAAGAGGTAGAAGAAGAAAAGGGAAAAGAGGTGAATCATAACATGCTCCTCCCATCCTTTTCAGCAGATCTCCTGTGATCTCATCACTGATCTTCCCGTTTCCTCCTCCTTTGACTCTCTCTTGGTCATGGTCGACCATGGTCTTACTAAGGGGGTAATCCTTTGCCCCACAAAGAAGTCGATCACCATAGCAGGCATAGCAGCCCTTTTCTTCCATAAAGTCTACACTCATTTTGGCCTCTACAACAAAATCATCTCCGACTGAGGTACCCAGTTTGCCTCAGCCTTCACCAAAGAACTCAGATGACTCCTTGGATACAATCTTTCCCTCTCCATGGCATACCACCTGCAATCTGATGGAGAGACTGAACAAGTCAATCAAGAAGTAGAGACTTACTTCCATATCTTTTGCAGCAACAACCCATCCACCTGGGCCAACATGATCTCTCATGCAGAATTCACCCACAATCACTGCCCACATTCCATCACCAGCAAGTCCCTGTTCTTTCTCATGATGGGCTTCAATCCCCATCCCCTTCCTTTGGTCATTGCTGAGACCCACCTTCCTGCCATGGAGGACCACCTAAAATCCCTCATCTCTGCAAGAGATGAAGCCCTCACCTCTCATGAACTGGCTTGACAAGTAATGAAATCCCGCTTCCATGGAAAGTTCACCCCACTCTCTAAGGGAGACAAAGTCTGGCTAGAGGCCAGAAACCTCAAACAACTCATCGCCAATCCCAAGTTCACCCTGAAGTGAGAAGGCCCCTTCATTGTTATCCATGTTCTTTCTCCATTGATGTACAAGCTCCGTCTTCCCAAGACCTGGAAGATCCATCCAGTCTTCCATGCTTCCCTTCTCACCCCTTATTGTGAGAACAAAACCCACGGTCCCAACTTCCCCGCTCCACCACCTGACCTCATGAAAGGCAAAGAAGAGTTTGAGATCAAAAGAATCATCAGACACTGGGGATCCCCAGCCAATTGCAGATACCTCGTTCAGTGGAAAGGTTACTCTGCCGAAGAAGACTCCTGGCTCTTCAAAGCAGACTTCAAACATGCATGGACCATCCTCCTTGCTTATAAAAACCTCCACTCCCTCACTACTCCGACCAAATCCAACCCACATACTCCTTGCCCTTGTAAATAACTCCCCATGTCTTCCCCAACCCACACCGTTTCTGACGTTTCCTCTACCTGTGCCTCCCCCAGATGGGAAGCAACAGAAATTGCTGGTCTCTTAGTTCCCAATTCATCTTTAGATCCTTCCCTTCATACTATAGCCATTCCTCCTTCTTCTTCTCCCCCTCCAGTGGTATCAGTCAACATTCCCCACCTCACCCATCACCTCCATGACAATTTCCCTGATGAGCCCTATGTTTGCACTCTCTCCACCCACCTTGCTGACTCCCGCCTCATCATCCCCATCAGCACCCACCTGGACATGGGCTCCCCCCTCTATGCCCTTTACTACGCCTATCAGCAGGTCCTCCAACTCTGCTCCATCATCACCCTCACCACTGCTCTCCGTCACCTTTGCAACAGTGTACTCGCCGCTCGAGCAGAGGCTCTGGGAGCCCTCACTCAGGCATTCCACCAACTCGGCATGGGAGAATTCCTTGCTGACCTCAACCACTACTTACGGGAACTCACCACCACCCAGTCTCACCCTACCCTGGCACTCCCTTCTACCCCTTCAGCCTTGTCAACCCTGCTCATGCCCAACGAGCTCGCCTTTACCAAATGCATAGACTTCTGGTGGACTGGAGATAATCATAGGGAAGCCCTTCCTCCCTCTCACCCATGATATGTCTAAACCTGCTTTAACTGCTGACGACTCGGTCAGGCTGACTGCCCCTTCTTCCAATGTCCCATTTGCCTTAAGTAGGGACCCAGTCATCTTCACACAGGCTGTCCATTGCAACGTCATACCACCCCAGCTCCCTCCACCTCTACCTCCCTGGCGACTTCCTCTCATTCCTTGTGATCTTCCGGCGGGCAACATCCCTTCCCATTCCTCCTCCTCATTGTCATCACCCCTATAACGCCTCCTACCACCATAACCGCTACTCTCGCTCCCCCTCTCCTATTGACAACACTGACAAGTATGATGAGACAGCCTGGGCTAACATCACAGGCTCTTCCAATGGCGGTACCCACTTCTTTTAGAAAGTCTTCATCACAGACTTGACCTGTACTAAGGGGGTAATGTTACGATCTACTGGGACCCCTACCAATTTCTTCCTTATCACTTACCTCGGACTTATCTTTCTTTTCCCCTGATTACTCCTCATCATTCCCCAATGTTCTACAATGTTCCATTTGCCTTGTAATCAGGCTTACTCCTCCATCTGATGCTGTTGTGTCCTTATGCCTATCTTTCTTCTCTTTAGTCATTACAATTACGCTTTTATCCGATGCCATCACATCCTGTTGATTCTTTGACTTTCTATGACCTTCCATAGCTTTCCCATGACTAGAGTATAAATACCCTTGTAGCACTAAGTTGTAACTCAACCTAGTTCTACTTGAAATACCACTCTAGCTTCATCCCCCTCATCCAGGCCACTCAAGCCCTCCCTCAGTTGCCACAAGGATATCAACCTTGGGCATCTTCCTTGTCCTCAGTCTTTGTCCCTATAGTCGGGAACACCTTCATCTTCACCCCAGTCCCTATAGTAGGGAATATCCACAACCTCATCCCTATAGTTGGGAATCACTCTGAGTAGTGAGCTTCACTTGCCTTCATTGATTCGAGTCTATGCTTGAGCCCACCAGATCCAAGTGTAACATTACACACTAAAACAACCAAAGCTAACCAGACTAGCTCTAGCTGTCTAAGACAGTAGTATTGAGTCAATGTTACGTGTATGCTTTCCTCGAGGGATGTCCTGAGAGTTGTATGAGGAGGACACTCACGAAGAGGTTCACTCAACTCGTAGAGACAAAGGGAAGGTCTAAAGTGTTAACAGCTCGTTGACGAGTGACTAAAGGTACCCACGCGAAGGGTTATCGAGGACAAAAGACTGACTGAGGGACTTATGGGTGATTCGAGGATTTAGCAAGTAAATGCATAGATCGAGAATGGAGGACTAGATACATGGGCAGGTAGTTATATCCTTTGAGACACGTAAGCGAAGAACTCAATGGAAGGTGATGGAAGGGATGACTAAGTAGTGATGAGAGACACTACTGCGGAGATGACTGTCCAGTGCGAAGGAAACGGAAAGAAGGACTAAGCGAGTTTAGGTAAAGATGAAAGGTGGTTTAAAGGAAATACAAGTCTACCCGTAGACCGCACGAGATCACAAAGAAGTGAATATGTTTGTAGCGAAAGAGTCCAGGAATAGGAGTACGAATGGGAGAAAGGATGGAAAAGAGAAGTATTCCATGGAAGAGGAGGATAATTGTAACAGTCAAGGAGTCGAGAAGGTGCTCTGGTGGGCCCTCCAAGAGGACAAGACTGCAGCTGTAAGGCACAGGTGTCCCCCTTTATATACTCTACAGGGTAGCGCATGGACCAAGCAGTGCATGTGAGTACAACTACTATGTATAGTAAGAGTCCAAAGGGAGCACATGTTCAGTAAGCGACTATGAGTAAGAATACAGCATGTGACAGACGGAGATGAAAGGCATGCAGCATAAGAAGCAAGGGCATAGGGCATGAGGAGACATGAGGTGTACCACGAGATATGACATCGTAATGATGTCATGGTCTAGACTGAATCATGTGATGAGGGTCTGGACATAGATCACATGATATGTCATGTGATAAGTCATGTGACACGAAAAAGAGTGTGAAGCGACAAGTCAAGTGTCATGTCTTGTGAGTGTAGACTTAGCATAGAAAATGTATAGGAAAATAGGGGCTTTCAGGTAGCGATTGTAACATACACTAACTTGATCCAATAGCTTAAGGCAAAATTTCTTGGCTTGAAGAATCTGCATTTATTTTTTGCTTATGTTCAATGATACTTTCCATGCTTGTCAACTTTAGTCAATTCTAGACATATGTTACGATTGCTACTTGAAAGCCCCTATTTTTCCTACATTTTCTATGCTAAGTCTACACTCACAAGACATGTTGCTTGACTTGTCGCTCCACACTCTTTTTCATGTCATGTGACTTATCACATGACACATCATGTGACCTATGTCCAGACCCTCGTCACATGACTCAGTCTAGACCATGACATCATTACGATGTCATACCTCATGGTACACCTCATGCTATTAATCTCCATGCTATGCATGGCTATGCCACTGCCTTCACCTCATGCTCTATGCCCTTGCTTCCTATGCTGCATGCCTTTCATCTCCATCTGTAAGCAACCGCTAGATCCTGTACAGAACTAGGGTCACCGATGTCAAACTTGTGAGGGGAGAGAGGCAAGGGAGATCTAGGGAAATTCCCACAAGAACTTGACTAGAGTTCTTGGGGCGATGGATTCGAGGTTTTTATACTAATACAATGTTTGTACATATTGACTAAGTGGTCCATGCATGTATAGGCTAGAGTGTTTCTAGACTACAGCGGAGATTAATGTGGCTATGTGAGGCTATGTATAATGGAAGAGAAGGGACGGAGATTAAAAGAGTGAGGCGTGATGTCATAATGACATCATTGGCCTAGAGCAGGTCTCGTGACCAGTCACGTGCTAGTCGTCAAAGAAATGTTCTAAGTCCCAGAGATAAGATAGTGGCTGATGAGGTGCCCACAAAGGTTACGATAGGGGCTAAAGAGTGCGTTCATAACACCATCTGTCACATGCTGTATTCTTACTCATAGTCACTTACTGTACATGTGCTCCCTTCAGACTCTTACTATATGTAGTAGTTGTACTCACACACACTGCTTGGTCCGTGCACTATCCTATAGAGTATATAAAGGGGGACACCTGCACCTTACAGCTGCAGTCTTGTCCTCTTGGAGAGCCCACCAGAGCACCTCCTCAACTCCTTGACTCAATACTACTGTCTTAGACAGCTAGAGCTAGTCCAGT
>JBBPNQ010000231.1:0-24025 GCA_038090975.1 Boletellus pseudochrysenteroides
AGGGTGGGTGTTTCCGAGCGGGCACGCAGATGCATGTGCTGAATGTGTGGGGGCGGGGGATGAGGAAGGGGACTTGAGCGAAGACCTGAGGGATTTCCCGCTCAACGTTGAGGGTGGAATGCGCCTTGGACTGGGGAGCTGAGAAGTAGAGTGACCGTCCGTCCCCAGAAGAAGACCCCAGGGGGCAGGGGACAGTCGTGCTGCCGAGTCCGATTGACCAATGCCCAATGCCCAATGGCCTCTGGGTGCTGAGGACCAGCCCGAGTAATTGCTGCGCTGAATTCGCTTGCCAGCAAGTCATGATCTCGTCAACGAAGGCAAGTAATCCATCACTCACCCTGGCACTTCGCTGCCTATGGCAAGTCAAAATGTTGAAGTCGCCAGCTTGAACTTTTGGCACGGGCAATACGCCGGACCTAAGCCTACCAGTGCCGGCCCGGATACGCCGCCTCTAATTGGATGATCCAAGTAGCCCACAGCCCAGCCTGCCAGCAACCTCAGGCTTAAACTCTCACCCTCACCACTGCGGACTAGAAGAACTTATCCACCCCACAAGTCGACTCAGTAACATAGATGCCTTGGAAATCTCGGCCAGTGTGTCCATGTCTGACCTACTTTTCCGCCATGCCTTGAACACTCCTGTCTAGGCGCAATCCACAGGATTGGCACAAGTCACGGTTGATCAGCGTGCACTGATCGACAAGATGCTTGCACGCTATTCAGGAGAATTTTCTGGTAGAGATCATCTCAACCTCATTCGTGTTCGAGATAGTTTAGCGCGTCTCATTTTTCGTACTACCAGTATTCCGGGAACTCCTTCAGAATTCTGACGATGCTGAATCTTCTGATGTCGAAATTCGCTTCAAGAGTGCTGCGCGCCAGAGGCATGCGGGGCAGAAAAATACCAATGTATCAACATTGCTCGATTCAGAGCCTACCTACGTGCGTGAACCTGTTTTCACTAATTAACCCATATGCTCTTGTGCCGATCTATGTCCCTCCAAGGTTAAACATTGGACTGTCAGAAACAAGGGGGGGAGGCCGTTCGAATCAGAAGACTGGATCCGATTAACAACGATCGGTGTGTTCATCTATAATTTCTTATCCCGGCGTCTGCTACACCACGATATTATTAGCGGCAGGAAACCCCGATTCTAGGAAGATTGGCGCATTTGGCGTTGGTGGGTCCACATCATTGTCTCTTTGAACTTAACAACGATGACATTGTTTGGTAGGCTTTTATAGCGTATTTTCTGTGACCGAAAATCCAAGCATATCATCTAGAGGTATCCTGTTTTTGCATTCCTAGGTATTCCGAGATAACATGGGTACAGGGTACAGAATGACATTCGAATATAATGACGCCAATCAGGTATTGAGATTGATGGTTTAAAGAACTGAGATCTCAGCTAAACCGACGTCAGCTATGTTTCAGAAAAAACCCTCTCCGTTCAGAAAGGATGTCTGATACACGGAACGATAGTTGGACAACAACGATCGAGCTTCCACTTTCGAAGGATCGCCCACTGCCGTCAATCCTGGACTTGATGCGATTTCTTGCATCGTCAATCACTTTCATGGTGCATCTGAAGAAGGTGGAGGTGTTTCTTGACGACCACAGCATTGGAGATATCGTAAAGTCATCTGTCAAATCTCAAAATCTTAACCTACCTGAACGTATCAAGGAATCTAGTATCAAGGAGATTAGCATGAGTGTAAACGAGATCCAGCATCACCGTGAGTGATAATCTAGGTATTAAGTGTACTGCTAACCGCTATCTGGGTAGGTGTTGCGATCGAGTCCAAAAGCATGCATACAGGGCATGAGACCACCGAGAAGGTGGATGTCTCCATGTTCACTGCAAAGGCGAATGTTACTGTGAAAGAGGAACCCTTGAACGAACTAGTCCGGTGTATGAAGAAGCCTCCACCTTCAGAGCTTGAGTACAGCCTGGTCTATGTGGGTCACTCGGACCACCCGTAGTTCCGATCTCTGACTGATTGGTCCCGCCAAGGCTGAGAAAGAATATGATCAGAGTTCTGGAAGTCGCTCGCAAGAGAATAAACCTCATGAATGTACATCCATCTTCCAAGGGCTTCGTGCTGATCTGAATGGGTGAGCGGTTATGTGATTGGTTATGCAAATGCCATTTGTCTAAATCGAATAAAGGGCAAAGCATACACGTGTTTTCATTGTTCGTCCTTCCTCGCTCCTCTCTAATTTGTACTCATCAGTATACTAGGGTCAAGTCACCACCCAAAGAACAGGTATGGGGGGTCACATGGCATCGCGTTTTATCCCTACAGTCGAACGTGAATTGATAGATTTTAGGTAGGCCAGTTTTCTTCTGGTTATGAGTAACGGCTACTCACACTCATACTAGTGACGCGGGTGCTGCTAGTGAGTGTTCTACCTCCTCCAGGAAAGAAGAACAGTAATATCTCCTGTGCTTTCAGTCTACCAGTGGAACACCGAATTACTACATGTCGGGGGCATATTGTGCCGTGCCGTTTATGACTGGGAACTTTCCAATATACAGCAATTATGGGGGCAAGGATCCCCAGAGTTGCGGAATCAGTTGGATCCACACTTTCTTCACGTCCTTCAATTTTTCACGTTTCACGACTCTACACCCTCGCCCGAGGTAGCGCAGTCGTTAGCGGATTCATTTTATAAATGCGCGCCCCTCATGCTTCTTTCATCCGTCGGCGTTCGTGGGGCTCCAGATATCAGAAATTTTGATCCGGCCTTCACCTTCCTCGCATCCTTACCAATGCTCTCCGAACATGTCACTCGAAATGGCGGGACAGCTATCGCGTCGTTGTCAGGTCCACACAAGTTACGTTCTGTCGAGCCATCTGATGTTCGACGATCCCTGCAGGAGCATACCCTCAATCAAGAGCAGTTGGTTTCCTGTCTTCAGTGGTGGATAGGAACCCTGCGGCGGAAAGACCCTACCTGGAATGCAGCGAACCCATTGGATTCCGCTACTCTCATTTGTAGTGAGAGTGGAAGTGAACTTGCACTATCCTCGGTACAGTACTTCATCGATCCGGAAGGCCTCGGGGCCTACATCCCACCTGACGGACCACTTCCTGCGTCACTACTCCCCTTGACTGTTTATCAGCGTTTCTCCCGAATAGAACTCGCAGACATCGGCTGGAAAGAGTTCTCCGTCGCTCACTGGATGAAATACCTTTCAGATCCCCCCATTGTGTTAGACCCGAAATACGACTTCACGCGGACAATCTCAGGGGCAGAGCAGGTTCTGGAAATCCTTTCTCGTTTGTGGCCGTCACTCTCAGACGAGGTGCGTCGCGACTCAAGGGAAACACTCAAAACCAAGTCATGCATTCCCACAACTCATGGCTTGCGTCGTCCGGACTGCTCGTATCTTCTTGCCGCAAGCAACAATCCATTCGATAACCTTGAGCTGGCGACGGTCCAGTTCGGCTCCAAATCGCTACTTAATCAGAATATGGAAGTACTGCTCGGATTTATTGGAGTTCGGAGGAATGTCCCGCCAGAGGTTTTATACGACCGGTAAGGAGGCGTGAAGTTTTTCTTGTCTACTCGCTCGCTAAGCGCACATAGAATTTACGATGGATGGTATGGTAGCGTATACGAACTCATTCACTACCTAGTCGTGGAGAACATTCCGCCGAATGAAGTTGACAGACTCAAAACACTCCCACTATTTACCAAGAGAGCGCGTGTGCAACGCACCACAGAGAGACCTCATTATCGTGCCGATGAGTTATACCCGCCTGAGGCCGTCTTCTGTCAGCTTCAGCTTCCTGTGATTAGCTGGGACGATGGTTTGCAATGGTCGAATGAGTCAGCAGAGGGTAGGAATATTGATTTGTCGTACCGGAACCCAACTGATAAGGTTGTTCTTTAGCCCATTTCTTATATAATCTTGGTTTACGTCGCTTCCCACCTCTTGAAAAAATTGTAGAGCTCTGTCATTCGCTGGACGCGTCAGACATTGCTTTTCAATATTTTTACCAAAACCTCGAACCATATTATCCGGATTACAAACCCGACAACTTCCGACATGTTGAATTCATCCCTGCAAAAAACGGCGCAGAGGGGAAATGTTGGAAAAGGCTAGATGATGTACTGTGAAACTACGTGTTTTGGAACCATGCTTATACTCCGTTCTAGGTTTGCTGGGACACTCGGTGGATAGACCTTGGCTTTTCTGTCGTGGCTGTGTTGGCCGCTGATCGGGAAGGCATCCCTTTCAGCCAACTGGGCATCCAGCAACACCCGCCCCCAACCATACTTCTCAGCCAGTTACGTTTACGACCCCGAGACCAAGAAGCAGCCCTTCAGTGGTTCGAGTGTTTGGCTGATTGTATTTCAGGTAGGCGTTTACTTGTCGCCACGTGACCAGCTGTTCTAGCATTATTTCAGGTTTTAGCGAGGATGACCTCGGCGAACTGTCTAAAATGCGAATAGTCCCGACGATATCTTCGGGTAATCTGCAATGGGTATCCCCTGCACAATGCTACCTGGCCGAACCGAAGGACGACTTCATCAGGAATTTGTTCGCCTTTGTGCATTTCGGGGAGAATGCAAATCGATTTTTAAGTGCTTGTGGTTCAAAGCAAGAGCCCTCTGTGAAGGACATTGTCGAAAGGCTGATTGATAATCCGAAAAGGTTCTTCGACCTTGCTGGAGGAGACCATGGGTGCGTGTAGTGTTAATTTACTTCTGAGCTACTATTAATCTAAGTGAGCTTAGCTACTTGGAAAAATTGCGCGAGCTCGCCACAGATATCAGCCGCACTCCCAACTTGAATGATACCTTGGAAAAAATGTCCTCTAAGCCTGTTCTGCTCGGTGTACAACGCAAATATGAAGATCAAGGCCGAGAGAACTACGAACTTCGGAAACCTGGGGAAATTGTCATCATCGATGACACAAAGAATGAAGAACTCTTCAGTGAGGTTATCTGGGCCGCCCCGAAAGACCTTGAATGTGCGCAATCGTTGTCGCAGTCCTTGATTTTATACTGAGAACGGACTACAGTCTTTTATGATTCACTAGGATGTAGAAAACTGAGCGAAGTCATCAAAGAAGAATATGAGGATTCTGGCAAGACCGATGATCCAGAACGCTGTCCCGAGATCGAAAACTTGGTTCTCCAGAGGCTTCCAATTTTCCTCAAGAGGTATAACATTCAGCCTAAAATTTCTTTTGACTCTTTTCGCGACACGTTCCGTGTTACGGTCTGCGACAGGCTGCGCATCTCCAAAACCTTCACCATCGGAGAGAACATGACAAAAATCCGGGAAGTGTGGGCAGCCCCTAGGAGGCAGGACACGCAGACAGTGGCTGAATTGCAGATTTCACGTCATGCACAGCGCAACATGTACGAGTGAGTGGTGATGCGGCGATATATTCTAGCCTCTTTTTTTCTGGTGCTGATCGCAATGACAAGCCTGTCTGTATCTCTATGTCAAGTGTTATTCAGAACGTTCAAGCGCCAAGATACCTTCGCTCTTGCCGCGATGCTCTCCGACCTGGATCTCTTGAAGGACGCGGGATACGGTCAGTTGTGGCTTCCTATACTGACAGCACGACGTAACGGCTAGTCTCTTCCCGCAGTTGGGCAAGACCCTACGCAGCAGGTATCCAACGAATCAAAGAATGGCAGTGACCCGATAACCCTTCGAAGGAATGTCCCGCCACAGACCACGGGGTTGACCATGTCTGATCTTCGGTCAAGGGGTGCTTTCAAGGCCGTCGAATCTTTTTTTATACAGGGAGAGGACTCAGGTGTGTTCATGAATACCATGAATTGCGCGCCATTGACATCCCACTTTGGTTAGATAAGAGGATCACGTGCCTTGAGGAAAATAACGCGGAACTCCGCACCAAGCTTGCTGAGAGCGCTGACGAGATCCGGGGCCTTCGTGCTGTCCTTCGTGCACATGAGCAAAAACATCGATGCGAGGTCCTGTATGCTCAAGGCCGTATAATTGATGCCACACAGTCCCTTATGGAGATCGCAAATACCTCAAATAAGGCGGTGAGAGCGAACAAGTTGATCATTGACTGGCTCACTGGTGAGCTTCGGTGTCGCATATTACAGAGTATTTGATTTCTGTCATCAGTGTTCACGAACCGATGCGTATCAGCGTTGGAAATAACTGGAGATGAAGCATCGAACGTTAGCAAACACGATGAAGCGATTGTAGCATACTCCACTGCATTGTCCCTCAGTCATTCCATGCCGGATACTCTATTAATCAAATGGGCGACCGTGGCATTGATTAATGGTTCAGCGAGTGACGCATTGGCTACTACTACCAAGGTATGCTGAACGTGGTTGCCTGAAGCCAGACATTGACACTTTTGTTCAGTTCAAGCATCCGAAATTTGACATTTTCCGCACGATTTGCGACGTTCTGGAAGGGATAGGTCGTGTTACGGAGGCAGCTGCGTTTTTCAAATGGTTAAAGAGCGAGCTAGCAGAGGATAATAGCTTCCATGATGAACGAGAACAATGGGGATTCGGTGAGATGTTACGTAATCAACGGGCTGAAGATTACCTGAGCGTCACAACACGTAGATTTTCAACGTCGCTGTGGAGAGAAGCTAGAGAAGCTTAGCGATGTCACAATGGAGTATGAAAATTACAGTGAAGCCGCGGAACTCTTATCGGCAATATTATTGCTCAACCCGGTGAATCGCGTGGATATTCTTATTAAGCGGAGTAAAGCACGAATATTGATGAAGTCTTGGAGCGATGCGTTGGGTGATGCCGACGAGGTATAATTCGTGCCTCGGTGATTCTGACAGTTTTACTAACCAAGCGCAGGTCATCAACCTCAGCCCGTTATCTCATCGAGGCTATGAGACGAAGCATGCGGCATTACATGGCGCGAGCCGTCATGCAGAAGCCGTCGAAGCATTCGATACGATGCTCTCAAAGCTGGAGGGATCTCATGACGTAGACGTTCGCAGTGCGTTGTTTCCTTCATATCACTCAGACTCCCCATGTTGATTGACCTCAATGGTAGACCTTCGTCGTCGGTATATCGATGCCAGACCCACGATTCGACGCATTGTCAAGGATGTTGTCCGTCCCATGCCTCGGGTTCTCATTGACACTGCCACTGGTCGCCTATGTGACAAGCAAAATCAAGCAGGTGCATTCGAGATGCTCCCAATCTATAGTGAACTTGTGTCGTCGATGACGACAAAGCTAGACAAAGCGCGTATACGGGCAGTGGTGAACGATTTCTATCGATATGTGATGCTCTCCCACAGGTGGGAGGACAGTGAACCTCTTCTTCAGCAGGTTGAGAACATCCCGATCTACGACCTAGAACCATCTCTTGCAAACATAAAGCTGCGGGAGTTCTGCTTGCTAGTGGGTCATCTCGGATTTCGGTGGGCATGGAGCGACACATGCTGTATTGACAAATCCAACAACGTCGCATTGCAAGAGTCGTTGGTCGCCATGTTCACGTGGTATCGTGGCTCGTCCCTTACCATTGTCTACCTCCGTGACGTTTCATCGGAGACTTGGCTCCCTAGTGGCCTTCGGGAGAGTACCTGGAATAGCCGAGCGTGGACGTACCAGGAATATGTTGCTGCGGAGATCGTCCGGTTCTACACCGAAGACTGGAAACCATACCTCGGACTGACCTTGTCCAACCACAAAGAGTCGTCTGACGTCATTTCCGAAATGCAACAGGCAACAGGAGTTTCTGGATGGGGGATGGCTGTACTTCAACCGGGTCTGGACAGGGTGCGCGAGAAACTTTATCTGGCTTCGACGCGCAAAACGACCCTCGTAGAAGATGCTGCATACTCATTGTTCGGCATCTTCAATGTGGCCCTCCCGGTCATATACGGAGAAGGCGATCGAGCGGTTGGTCGTCTACTGGAGCACATCCTGACAGGATCAGGGGATGTGGCAGTCCTCGCTTGGACTGGGAAGTCGGGTGATTTCAATAGCTGTCTACCCGGGGACCTCACCGTCTACGATCCACTCGTTCCGCCACACATTCCCCAACCTTTCGAGAAGGCTGAAATGGAGAACATTATTGAATCATTGCATACATCCTTGCCTGATCTCTCCATCGCCATGACACTGTATAGGCAACTCGGCATGCTTCCCTCTCCATCAGCTGCTGCCAGTCGACTGAAGCTTCCAGGTATCACTTGTGTTATCACCGACCTCGTCCAGTCCTCGGAATCAGATTCCGAGACTGGCCTCCACTGGCATGTGTACCGTGCGACGACGACGTTGTTTGGAGAGATTGAGATTAAGACAGTAGAGGACTTGATTGGGATGGAGGGTCTCTGTGTTGTCCATCCGTGGATCCGGCCTCTACTCGACCAAGAGCATTTACTTGGTGCGGCCGCACTCGACAAAACCACGCGCGCATTACGGCTCTTGGCGCGACTCAAGCAACCGTTCGGGGCTCTCCTGTTCGTGCCACGTTCGCGCGTAGAGTATAGACGGGTTGCAGCAGACAGTTTGATCATGGCTCACATCAGCGAGGAGGTCTCCCTGGACGAACTGATGGATGGCATTTGTACGATCGAGGTACAGTAGGCATGGCTCGAGTACGCATTCCAAGATCTATGATGAGGTATCCGAAATACAATACGTACATGTTTCCCCTGCAGTGGTAATGTAGCTACTACGTGATTACAGTTTTATTTATGCAATTGTACCTAGTAAGTAATCCTGCCACCAGTGATGATCTGTTCTCCGACTGCAACCTACTGTAGGTTCCGCTACTGCACGGTTTTGATCCAGTCACATTCTGCTGAAACTGATTTTGCTCATGCCTGTCTAGGGACTCGGAATGGCATGGAGGCGACATGGTTTCAGTGGGGGTGGTGTACACCACCCGTGCATGACCGCCCCAGCGCCCATCATCCACGTCTCAACCTGAACAACCTTCCCTCCAACCTTGCAACCAAACCCGCCCTTAACGCCGGGCTTGTATCCGTAGCAAGTGGAATATACGCCATCACACCGGGACGTTGAGAAGTGCGATCGTGCGAATTGCGTGGTCGAGGGCATTCATGCTATCGACGGGAGGTAACATCTCGCCGGGGTGGGAGGTAGAGGGAACTACGGGGGACGAAAACGGCGGCAAACAGCTGGGCATGCGGTTGATCTGGAAACATTTGGATGTCCGCCATCGTCCCTGGGAAAATCTTGCATCGTTCGAGGGTTGTCACCGGTGTGTGCTTTTACCAGTGAGCCGGACGAGCACCGCAGTGGCTCAGGGGGAAATGAAGCAGACCGGACGGGGTGGTGCCAATTGCCTGGTTCGCTTCCCTGAGACGGTGACGAGAACTTTGGCCCCCCTCGGCAACCGGGTTGGGTATGATTCGATGTTATTTCCCTACTAGCTTACTGATACAAGACCCTAGGTGATAGTTGTATCTATGGTGAGGGAATTTAGCTATTAAATA
This sequence comes from Boletellus pseudochrysenteroides, assembly GCA_038090975.1. NCBI lineage: Eukaryota > Fungi > Basidiomycota > Agaricomycetes > Boletales > Boletaceae > Boletellus > Boletellus pseudochrysenteroides. The sequence goes on from JBBPNQ010000231.1 coordinate 9,457, forward strand.
AATTACCCACACGGCGCTCAACTCTGCTGCTCGCTTCCGCAAAGACACGTGTTGGGGGGAGCACAGCAAGGGACTTCAATAGAAGCGCTGAAGTTCCAGATCAGCGAAAGTTCGCTAGTGTACACCCATGCGGATGCCTCGCCGTTTTATCATTGCAGTGGAATGCTCTGCGAGTACGGTATGCCCTCTTAAAGACTTTGCGATGAGATGAATCCAGACTCACCCCCGTCCAGACCCCCACTAGTTGGAATGGAGTTAGTGTCAGCGTCTTCAAGCTCCTCATACCGATGCCCCACTTGCGAGAGCACTTCTAAGAACCCAAGGAACCTGGCTGTCTTTATCGACGGCACGTCCAACAAACCCGGTGACAAGGTCACATTTTTACCGCGCCATGATCTTCCTTTGCTGACTCGTGTGCGAGCAGAATACAAATGTCGTGAAGCTATACCAGAATGTCATAGCCGGGGGTCTAAAAGACTCTGACCTTGAGCAGCGCACATATTATCTGAAGGGGATAGGTGCATATGACGTCGACCATTTGCCCACGGGGAAGGCTATTTACAGCGGACTCGAGATGGCAATTGCCATGTTCGTTCTCCGTCGACGTCTATTTCATTATTAATCGAACTCGTCGCTGTAGGAATGTGGAGAAGAACATCAAGGATGCGTACCGTTGGTTGTCGGGGCTCTATCGAAAGGGAGACCAAATCTACATGTTTGGTTCGTCCAGTTTACCGTTTACTTTAGTGGATGGCGATGATATGCTTGTAGGATTCTCTCGGGGCGCATATCAAGTACGGGCGCTTGCTAGTGTGATACATGAGGTAAGTTCGTTGCTTATTTCTCGTATCGATGACGATTGACGGACTGAAATTTATCATAGGTCGGTCTGGTGAGGGAGAGGGAGCATACTGATTCGTTAGTATTCCGTTTATTATTTGTACAAGTCTCCTACTCCACGACTATATCAGGGCCTACACTCATTACCTCGCCATTGACCCCTATAAACCACGGTCACGAGAAAAGGCAACCGAATTCAAGAGGATGCACTGTTGGCATGGTGTAAGGATTCATTTCGTTGGAGTGTGGTACGTTGAATACCTTTATCATGCCGTTCTTGACCTGTAAGCTTTCTTTGACCAGGGACACGGTGTCTTCTTTGGGTCTCATCAAGAGAGATGTGCACATCACTGCCTCTGCGTCGGTAACAAATGCGTGCCATTTCCGACACGCGCTCGCTCTTGATGAATGCCGAGTCAAGTTCATGCCGGAATACTTTTTGGAGATGAACGCCCAACGTGGCAGGACAGGAAGTCCCAGAACCGCCGTCAGCGATGTTAAAGAAATCTGGTTCGCTGGTGCTCATTCTGACGTGTATGTAAAACCCCAATCCATGGAAAGGATCAGCCTGATGCACTCGCATCCAGAGGTGGGACTGAACGACCATCAAATAATGGAATGCCTGCATACCCTGAGGACGAAGACAATGCGCCTTACTCTGTCCATGCTGGAAACATACCACTCCTATGGATGCGACGTGAGGCTGCCGACAAGGGTTTAGTATTCAAGTCAAAAGAGTTTGCCTGGGACCCAGAGGACATCGATTTCGGCACGAGGGATACGATGTCGTTTGTATGGAAAATCGCTGAAATCTTGCCCTTTCGTCACCAAGTATCGTTCAGTGGTACTGGGAAACACGAGCGGAGGTAATGTCACCGTGATAGGCCTAGTTCCTCGCTGATTGATGATCATCTACAGGCCGCACCTCTTTTGTCCGCGTTCCATCCTACCTGGCCAACAGATCCATACCTCTGTTTTGTCTGGTGATTTGTATTCGCCCCGAGCTGCTCTGGGGCGTGGTATTTGTATCCCGACTGTGCCACAGAACGCCCCAGAAGGATTGTGGGCGACCGAACTCCCGGATGAAGAAGCGACGAGGCACTTGTTGTCGTCGGTGCTTAGCGATAAACGAACGACGTTGGAATGTCTTGAGAAAGTATTGTTCCTTCTTGACTCCAGTACGTTTGACCCATCAATACCATACATAAATCAAACACGTCTAGACTATCAAGGGTTAGCCAATGGGCAGATCCCATCAATACCCCAACCGCGATGGTCCGAGAAAGATATTCCCGAGGGGCCGGGTTTCGCCAACTTTGCCCTCACCGTCATTTATGACATAACTTGTAGGCTATCGTTCATATTCTTCCTCGGAAGGTATGCTGATCCCGCACATCCCCATAGCCAAGTTCACCGCCTCCGAGGGATTAGTCATCAGTGCAAAGAAGTCTCTCCGTGCTATATTGTCCACCCCCGATCACCCGGAATTCCACAGGACACTCTATACTCTACGATTATCGGCGAAGCATCAGAAACTCGGACAACGTTTTATTTGTGACGATGAAGTGATCGGAGTTCTCATGCTTGCGCTGGAATGGACCGCGAAGAGCTCTACTGAACACTTATTCTCATTGGTCACGGACACTCTGTGTTGCCTCATCTCTAACAGTGAGTATGAGCTGCGCCATCCAGTATACATATTTTATACATGTCTCATCCTTCTAGATGATCTACGAGGTAAAGTTGTCGAACAGCTCAGCGCTATGTCAAATGGAACCGGAGCTGCGCAATCAAGGCTCTCAATGGCACTGGAAGTTAAATGTAGCATTGTCTTCTCTATCACGTACCCCGCTGATTCACATCGTCATAGCTCCCAGTCAGTTGGTAGCGTCACTTAAGATGATCGCATCTCTTGCACAATTCCAGCCAGGTGGGAGCTGTCGGGTCCGCTGCGGCATCCTTCAAGTCTGATCACCATTCAACAGCTCCCTGCAAAGAGTTAAAGCCTAAGATTTGTGAACTGGCAAAAAAAAGAAATGATCTCGCCGGTTCGACTGCTGTACAGGTACTAGTTGCATTGAAGGTTCCGCGTGAGTCGCAGCTTTACTTGTCCATACCCTGTCACCTGATGGGCATCATGTCAAAGCTACCCACGACATCCACATTTGCAATATCCTAGGCTACCTCGGGAACATTCTCCCGCGATTAGATGCAGAAGGAGGCAGCGCCCCGTCAGCTGACAACATCGATTCCTTGCCCTCTGTACTCCTAATCAACGGTGAGCCCTATGTATCGTTGCACATCACTGTGTGATTGACGTAAGTCAGGTTCTGGACCACTTGACGAGGAAGTTATGGGCAAACTTGTGTCGATTATCAAGTCACGAAATGCTCGTGAACGCACTGCGGCAACCTTGACATTATTGAAGCTTTGCGGAAGTAAGTTCTCAAGAGGTCTCATTTACTCGGCTGACCTCGGTTAAATTAGACTCGATGGTTCGAAAGTTTTGTTCGGAGCACAAGGTCCTGGACATCTTCATGCGGCAGTTGAAACAACGGGAGGCCTCTTTGCTGGCGGCGTATGCACTGAAGGTTTGTTTGAAGTACAGTAAGTCAGGCTGACTATTCGTCTGTGTATCAGTTTGGTTAAAAGATAGTTCAGAAATGTGGGGACGCAGCGATTTCACCTGTGCGGCAAAACTTGTTGTCGCCATGCTCGACAAAGGTTGGTTTGACGATGCGGTTGGTCAAGTCGAAGGCTTGGAGATCTTCCGTGGACTCATGGCGTCCGGTAAGCTCGTGCGAATCCTTAACTCGAACCTTGCACCGATGGTGTATTGGGTCTAGCCGATTTAAGGCAGCAGGTCGAGCAGTCCGAGCTCGACATAGTTGGCACTTTAGTGAAGAAGCTTGAAGTCGGCAATCACCATGAGGTCCGCATGAGCTTGTCGTGTCTTGACATCCTCGGTATGTATGGAAAATAACCCACGCCTATATGACTTACTCAGATGCACTAGGGAAGGAAAATCCACTGAGGTTGACGCAGATTGTGGGGGACAGCGTGCGACATTTGGCGGACAAAGATAAAAAGGTTCAAATGAAAGGTATCAAGATTCTTACCGCGTTAGCTCAGACAGGTAAGCATGTTTCCCGTCGTGCAGCACGAAACCACTAACGAATTGCCTAGCGGCTGGTGAGGAGGCTATAAAGCCACGCGTGATCGAGATAGTGAAGATGTTGCTCCCATCACCGGACGGTCTATCTGTACCGCGTTCCCGACTATTCGGTCCTACTGCCGTGGTGTACGGCTTGTGCAAGAACGGTAAGTTTGGAGATGAGTCTTGCCTTGACATGCAGTAATGTTCCGCTCGTCCGACTTCAGAAACCCTCCGCAAGCAGATCAAATCCTCTCAGGAATTCGATAAAGTGAAGAGTCACCTTCAACCCCGTGGCACTCTCCGTCCTTCGAAGGCCTAAGTGACTTGACGAAGGAACGAACCCTACCACACTTATGGTAACATACACATCTTTCAAGCGCATATTCATATTATCCCCAATTGGTGTTCTCTGGATGCATGTGCAATGGTATGGCTGTACTCGCTCCTGTAGCCCTCAATCTCGACGAGAGCACTTGTATACACCCAAGATAATGTAATGACCTTGTGTACGCGCACTTTTGCAAACGTTCCAGCGACACCGACAGAACCCCCCGTCCCACCCATAAGTTTGAGCACCGACTCGGAGACGTGGTCCGTATTGGAGCGTTGGGTTTAGTGGGTGTAATGACCTTTTATTTCTTGAATTTTCGAAGTTTCAAGCGTGGAATCGCACGTACTAGTACGTCACTGGGACAAGCCTGTATTGTAGCTAGACACGACGCGACAATTCTGAACAAGTCCCAAGTGCTAACTGTGTGTACCAGGGCTAAGTAGTAGTAGCCCAGACCAACGCCTACATAATTTTATCTAGGGTGTCGGTGTAATCCACGTTCTGGGGTGGATTCACCATTGGAGCCTCGGTCGTACGATTGAAGCTGTGCGACTTGGAAATACCAGTGTCCGGCAGCTAGCGTGCTCCACATGTGCCACAGCTCTAGACCGGCGTACCCTATAAATGCTTGACTTCGACTGTCCTGGTCTTCACGATTCTCCCGACGTCCGTTTCTACATCCACAGTATGGCAGACCACACATCATATATGCTGAATCACGCAATAGCAGCCGTGGATGGGGGCTTCTCGTTTGATGGCATTGTGTCGGTCCCAGAATGGGGTTTAGAGGATGTCGAACACGGGACCGGACTGGCTGGTTCGCTCCGTGACGGTGTGGTTGGTCTGCCATTCAACGTACTGCTGTCGGCTAACCTTTCATTACAGGAGCAAGTCCGAATGACAGGCGCAGCCATTTCCCGAAAGGCGGCCAGGTGAATCGTTACTCGCCAAGACCCGTCACCAAAGGGGGGGGGACTGACATGAGGAATACCTAGGGCCTTCAATCCAAAGCAGCGCAGTCGGAACCCGAGTCGATCCCCGCCTGCGGATGAGCTCGGGGAAAAGTATCATAGCGACAGGTCTCTTGCTTCTTCGGATCAACAATATGAAGATTTCAGCGACGCGACGCACGCAGAGACGGACGAGCGGAACCATTTCGCTCGCAGGGAAGCAGTAGCTCAGGTGCGAAAATGACTTGGATAGGAAAACCCTGCTGAAGGCTGAGATAGGAACAGGGTGTTCGGCTCCCCCGAGCATCGAGGTCGAGTGACGACGGGATTGACATGGTATACGGTTGTTTTACAGGCTCACGAGTCGGTAGTAGAGCTTGTTCTGAGCCTATCAGAGTGGGAGACACCCCCTCTTCACATCCTGAAACAAAGAAGCTGCGCAAGAAGCCTAGAGTCGAGAAGGGACGAGGCACGACGCTCATCAATAGTAGACAAGGACTGTCTGGGGGGGGTGGTAAGGAGGAGTGGGAGGTCTCTGACATGGGAGCGTACCAAGCGAGAAGGGATAGACGGTGAAGAGCCCACCCTTCAATGATGGATCAGAGGAAACTACCAAGGAAAAAGGGTGGCGAAGAAGGCCGTTTGGATTTGGCAACCTCAGGCTGAATGTGATGAGGACGGTCACCAGTGAAAGATTTGACATTGAATCCTGATGCACCCGAGTGTCACATTTCCCTGTGCCCTCGCCCAGGGTACTGTGGTCTCGATTTCATCTGTGTATGTTTGAGCACAAGCACGCGCATGTAGCGTATAGTATCCCTGCAGCAGAGCACCTACTTATGTCGACTGGTCGTAGCGTTTCTTGCCGGAACGGTGTCAATAGTTTTAGAGGCTCTACTTAGATTGACTGAGAAACTCCGCCAATTATTGTTTGCCTTGACCAAAACATCTCATTTGACTTCTTCATTCCGGTTCAAGTTGGTCCGGCGCCTGGGCCCGGGATTTCCACACAATATTGCGGCTTCTTGATCGTATCATAATTGGCACAAGGCCACAACGTGTACAGGAGGTTATTTCAGGGTCATCATACTCCAGCATTGCCCACTTTCTCTGTGCGTGATTCACATGAGGGTACCATTGCCTCGATGCTTGAGTCGAACCCTAACTCATCAAGGTTTATAGCTACGATTCGTGGTGCAGCAAGTTTGCACATGGTACAGATACATGTTTCCAACGAGTTTCAATTACGGTCACTGGGGTTGGACCGAGCCAGACTCTTCAAATTGCAAGTCGTAGCTGCGCCCGTCCTCTAATAATGGGTTTCCAGCCTGGGATTCAAATCATTCAATTGGGATTTGTTAATATCTCGTTCAGATCACTGCGGCGGTGTGTGATTTACAGCAAGTATTTCCACTTTCTGGTCTTGTTCATCATTTCTAGAAGCCAGGGTTTTTATAACTTTTAACGCCCATCCGTCAAACACTCTTCGACGTCTAGCTTCCATTGTTTAACCGAACATCGGGATCTCGCGCGGTCGTGGTGCTGTGACGGTGCTAACTCCCAACTGGGGCGTAGGGGAAGATACAGCAAGATTAGGTGAGCCAAGTCAAACCGCGTTTACTGCTTCAAGTATACGCGAAAATGGATTCATCTCGGTACACAGGCGATTCTCCCAGTAGGATATATCGACAATTTCCTCCCAGTCAAGTATTAGAAATGCAGCTATTCGGTGAACTGTCAGCGTTCTCAGGTACAACGCGGACGGGGCACGGGGGCTCCCCTTCGTACCCAGTTATCGGTGGTCCCAGGGGGCTTCTAAATACCCCCATCAAATCCAAGTAGTGAGTAATCCTGACAAGCCCGCAGCTAATCTACAGCGTGTTCAAGGGTCAGTGCCTCGTGTATAGAATCCTATGAGCGGACAACTACGACCAAACTCTACGATTAGCGCTGCTCTGAGCCCTCTGCCCACTCCTATCCCATGACATCACTTCGGAGAGATCCGTGGGCGTGCATGCGTGCACATCGACGATTGGACCGCATACACATTCTGCCCACTTAAAGGCGATGGATTCCGGATCCTCGCCGACATCTCCCTTTTTCGCAAAGAGGGTATGTACTCTGGCTCTCTGTATACAATCATCAGTCCTAATGTCCGGTCGTTCAGCACGAGCAGTTTCTCCTTCCAGTATGCTCAAACCTCCTGAGCCGCCGTCCATCTCGGCGCCCCTAGGGGGCAAGGGAGTTCAAGGCGCCAGTTTCAGACAACCAAGAAAAGCGAAGGTGCGAGACCGGGTACCTTGTGACAAAGATACTGTCTTACCTTTTATCATCAGCCGAGAACCAATCACCATCCCGAATCCACGAGTGGTTCCGGAACACCAGTCGAGAATGGGCCTTCAGGACCCGGGGCCCTAAAGAGAGATACTGAGGTACTGAGTCAATTCCTTTTCGTTAAGAGCTTGCTAATTCAAACCGCTCTCCAACAGCAGTCCGAATTGCTTCAAGATCTACAACGACGTCACGATGCGCTGTCAGGAGAGCTTGATTCTTTGCGCAGCGAGTTGCAAAATAAGGTGTCGTTGATCGACGAGAGGGATCGTACGATTACCTCCTTCACCACCGAAGTTGCTCAGTGGAAGCAATCGGATGCTACGAAGAGGGAGCAGATCGCCACTGCACACCGAGACTACGCGAGGCTTCAGGGAGACTTTTCCGCCATTTCCTCCAAGACAGCCGACCTCCAGAGGCGCTACGACGCGCAGTCGAAAGACATTTTCTCTATTCGTAACGATCACCAAGCAAAGGTGTTGCTGCTTGAGGAGAAGGAGCACACTATCACCTTTCTCTCCGAAGAAGTCGCCCAGGCGAAGCACGAAAACAGCGAGAAAACAGAACAGATTGCGACTGAGCGTAGGGATGCTGAGCGGCTTCGGGGCGAACTCTCCTCCGCCTCCTCCAGATTCGCAGAACTGCAGGAGCGTTATGAGGCGCAGTCACGAGAACTCACCTTTGACCGCAACCAGCTCCACCAGACCGAAGCCTCGCTGGAGAAGAACAAGGAATTTAATCGAGTTCTCGCCGAATCCACCACTCGGAACAATGAACTTCAGAAGTCAAACGAGGCGCTGTCGAAAAAGGTCGGTGATGTCTGTGAGGAACTCAGGGTGAAGACGTCGCAATACGAGGGCACCATCACCTCCCTCACTGCCAAGGTCGACAAGTGGAAGAGTGCAGACGCCGCCAGAGCAGAGCAGATTGCAGCTACCCTAGTGCAGGTTGAAGGGTTCAGACGTGACCTCTCTGCTTCCAACTCCCGGGTCACTGAATTGCAGGGCCGTTATGAGGTGCAGTCGCGCGAGTTCATCGAGGTTCGCAACGAGCTTCGTGCCAGACTATCATCCGAAGAAAGCAAAGATCGCACCATTGTCTCTCTCACCGCCGAGGTTGAAAGGTGGAAGGGTGCGGATGCTGAGAAAGAAGAGCAGCTCGCAGCTACACTCGAACAGGTCGAGGAGCTCAAATACGACATCTCCACTTCTGCTTCCCAACTCGCCGAGCTCCGGAGCCTTTACGAGACGCAGTCGCATGACCTCACCTCTGTGCGCAACGAGCTCAAAGCCAGTACCTCGTCCAGCGAGAGCAAGGATCATATCATTACCTCCCTTACTACCGAGCTTGAGGAATGGAGGGGTGCAGGTGCCAACAATGAGAAGCAAGTTGCGGTTATCCTTAGGCAGGTCGCGAAGCTTGAACACGACCTCTCCACTTCCACTTCCCGACTCGCCGATCTTCAGAGCCTTTACGAGGCGCAGTCACATGACCTTGCCGCTGTCCGCGAGGAGCTGCAAAGCACCACTTTGTCCAGCGAGAACAAGGGTCGCACCATTACCTCCCTTACCACCGAGCTTGAGGAATGGAAGGATGCGAGCGCCAACTATGAGGAGCAGGTCGAGAAGCTCGAACATGACCTGTCCACTTACACCTCCCGACTCGCTGATCTCCAGATCCTCTATGACGAGCAGTCGCATGACCTCGCCACTGTCCGCGATGACTTGCAAAGCATCACTTTGTCCAGCGAGAGCAATGATCGCACCATTATCTCCCTTACCGCCGAGCTTGAGGAATGGAAGGATGCGAGTGCTAACCATGAGGAGCGGGTCGAGAAGCTCAAACATGACCTGTCCACTTACACCTCCCGACTCTCTGATCTTCAGAGCCTCTATGACGAGCAGTCGCATGACCTCGCCACTGTCCGCGATGACTTGCAAAGCATCACTTTGTCCAGCGAGAGCAATGATCGCACCATTACCTCCCTTACCGCCGAGCTTGAGGAGTGGAAGGGTGCAAGTGCCAACCATCGGGAGCAGGTCGAGAAGCCCGAACATGAACTGACCACTTACACTTCCCGACTTACTGATCTCCAGAGCCTCTATGACGAGCAGTTGCGTCAGCTTGCTATCGTACACGATGAGCTGCAGAGCAGCACTTCGTCCGGCGAGGCCAAGGATCTCACCATTACCTCCCTCACTGCCAAGGTTGAGGAGTGGAAGCGTGCGAGTGCTAGTTATGAGGAACAGATCGCGATTACCCACAAACAGGTCGAGAAACTCGAACACGATCTCTCCACTTCCACTTCCCATCTCGGCGATCTTCAGAGTCTCTGCGACGAACAGTCGCGTGATCTTACTGCTCTACGCAGCGAGTTGGAGAGCATCACTTTGTCCGGCGAAAGAAAGGATCATACCATTGCCTCCCTCACTACCGAGGTTGAGAAGTGGAAGGACTTAAGTGTCCGCAATGAGGAGCAGGTCGAGAAACTCGAACATGTCCTGTCCGCTTCCGCTTCCCGTCTCGGTGATCTCCAGAACCTCTTCGACGATCAGTCACGTCAGTTCGCTGTTGTGCGCGACGAGCTGGAGAGCAGTACTCTGTCCGGCGAGACCAAGGATCGCATCATCGCCTCCCTCACAGCTGAGGTCGAGAAGTGGAAGGATACGAACGCCAGCAATGAGGAGCAGGTTGCAATTATCCTCGAACAGGTTCAGGGACTCGAACAAGATCTCTCTGCTTCCACTTCCCGTCTTGGCGATCTTCAGGGCCTTTGCGACGAACAGTCACGTGATCTTACTGCTGTACGCAGTGAGCTGCAAAGCAGCACTTTGTCCGGCGAGACCAAGGATCTTACCATCGCCTCCCTCACTGCTGAGGTCGAGAAGTGGAAGGGTGCGAGTGCTAGCAGCGAAGAGCAGGTCACAATTTCCCGCAAACAGGTCGACAAGCTCGAACACGAACTCTCTACTTCCACTTCCCGTCTCGGCGATCTCCAGAGAAGAAAGGATCATGCTATTGCCTCCCTCACTGCTGAGGTTGAGCAGTGGAAGGGTGCGAGTGCCGACAATGAGGAGCGGGTCGCGATTGCCCTCGAACAGGTCGAGAACCTCGAACGTGACCTCTCTACCTCCACTTCCCGTCTCGGCAATCTCCAGAACCTTTTCGACGATCAGTCACGTCAGTTCGCTGGTGCGCGCGATGAGCTGGAGAGCAGTACTCTGTCCGGCGAGAACAAGGATTGCACCATTGCCTCCCTCACTACCGAGGTTGAGAAGTGGAAGAACACGAGCGCCAGCAATGAGGAGCAGGTTGCGATTACCCTTGAACGGGTTCAGATACTCGAACGTGATCTCTCTACCTCTACTTCCCGTCTTGGCGACCTTCAGAGCCTTTGCGACGAACAGCTACGTGATCTTACCACTGTACGCGGTGAGCTGCAAAGCAGCACTTTGTCCGGCGAGAACAAGGATCTTACCATCGCCTCCCTCACTGCTGAGGTCGAGAGGTGGAAGGACGCGAACGCCAGCAATGAGGAGCAGGTTGCGGCTACCCTCGAACGGGTTCAGGAACTCGAACAAGATCTCTCTACTTCCACTTCCCGTCTCGGCAATCTCCAGAACCTTTTCGATGATCAGTCACGTCAGTTCGCTGGTGTGCGCGACGAGCTACAAAGCAGTACTTTGTCCGGCGAGAACAAGGATCGCACCATTGCCTCCCTCACCACCGAGGTTGAGAAGTGGAAGGGCGTGAGTGCTACCAACGAAGAGCAGGTCGAGAAACTCGAACATGACCTGTCTGCTTCTGCTTCCCGCCTTGGTGATCTTCAGAGCCTTTCCGATAAACAGTCGCGTCAGTTCGATGCTGTACGCGAAGAGCTGGAGAGCAGTACTCTGTCCGGCGAGACCAAGGATCGCATCATCGCCTCCCTCACAGCTGAGGTCGAGAAGTGGAAGGACACGAGTGCCAGAAATGAGAATCAGGTTGCGATTACCCTCGAACGAGTTCAGAAACTCGAATACGATCTCTCCACTTCCGCTTCCCATCTCGGCGATCTTCAGGGCCTTTGCGACGAACAGTCACGTGATCTTACTGCTGCACGCAGTGAGTTGGAGAGCAGCACTTTGTCCGGCGAAAGAAAGGATCATACCATTACCTCCCTCGCTGCCGAGGTTGAGAAGTGGAAGGGTGCAAGCGCCGACAATGAGACACAGGTCACGACTATTCTTGAACGGGTCGAGAAGCTCGAATACGATCTCTCCACTTCCACCTCCCAATTCACCGAGCTCCAGAGCCGTTACGAGGCACAGTTGCGCGAGACCGTCGATGTTCGTAGTGAGCTCCATGTCAGGATATCATCCGAAGAAGGCAAAGATGAGCTCGTCACCTCTCTCGCCTCTCAAGTCGAGGGATGGAAGCTTTCAGATGCCCGTTTAGTGGAGGAGCTTGCTACCGCTCACAAAGACCTTAAGCAGCTTCGTAACGACCTGGTTACTTCATCCTCCCGGATCGAGCGTTTGGAGCATTCGGACATCGCTAAAGCGGAGGGGCTTGCTGCCGCACAAAAGGAGCTCGAGCAGCTTCATCGAGACCTGTCCGCTTCATCCTCCCAGTTTGAAGGTTTGAAGGTTTCGGACGCCGCTAAAGCGGAGGAGCTTGCTGCCGCACGAAAGGACCTTGAGCAGTTTTGTATGGACCTGGCTACTTCATCCTCCCAGATCGAGGGTTTGAAGCGTTCGGACATCGCCAAAGCGGAGGAACTTACTGCTGCCCAAAAGGACCTCGAGCAGCTTCGTCGAGACCTATCCGCTTCATCCTCCCAGATTGAAGGTTTGAAGCGTTCAGACGTGGCTAAAGCAGAGGAGCTTGCCACCTCACAAAAGGACCTCGAGCAGCTTCGTCGAGACCTATCTACTTCATCTTCCCAGTTCATTGAGCTTCAGCAGCGCTACGCGGCGCAGTCTTCCCAGCTCGAGCAGTCAAAGCATTCAGACGCCGCCAAGGTGGAGGAGCTCACTGCCATGGAGGAGAGGCTTAGGCAGCTCCAGCAAGAGTTGACCTCTTCGTCTTCCCGAATCGACGAGTTGCAGAAACGTCACGAGGCGCAATTGACTGAGCTTAACACCCTCCGTGAGAAAGTGAAGTCCATGTTGTTGCTTGACGCAGACAAAGATGACATGGTCACCTCTCTCAACGCCCAAATCGAGCACCTGCAACGTGGAGATGTTGCGAAAACGGAGAAACTCGCGCGCGCGCACAAGGACCTCGAACAGCTTCGGCGCGAATTGTCCGCTTTGTCCTCCCTGATCGACGAGCCCCGGAAGGCTCGCGAAATCCAACAACGTTACGAGGAGCAGTTAAGAGAGCTCAGAGCCGCCCTTGCAAAGCGCGAGGCCCAACTGGACGGCGTGCAACGCTTCGTCACTACAGCGGACATATACGCAGACACGATGATCATCCAGATGCTGCAGAAGCTCAACGCGGAGGTTCAACAGAACACGACACTCATCGCTGAGCATATACTCGAGGACTTCCAGCCTCGGGCTAAGACATTGTCTGAGGAACAAATCTCTGCGACACAAAGGGTTTCGGGGTACATTGGCCAAACGCTGGCGGGCTGCTTGGGGGGGGAGGAATGTGATGACGTGGCCTTGTATCTCCCAATCGCATTCCAAGCCTACCTTGCACACCACTTGTGCGGTATCATTTCCGCGTGGACCATCGAGAAGGAGCACAGCGACCTTATCAACGCAATATATGAGCGATTGCAGAAAACGGGTAAGAAGTCGAATTTCGAATCCGATTTACCTCCCCGCTAACGGTTGAAAAACTGGTTAACAGAGGCGCAAACAATATCAGGGCGTTGGCGATCCCTCACACGCACCTACATCTCGCCGACCTGTATAAGCCAGCCGGACACCTTCATCTCATCCGCTGTCGCAGGGCTCTCGGACATTGTGGTGGCAGCAGGTTGCGCCGCTGATGCTTCCGCTGCACAGTCGAAGATCTCCTTCAAATTCAAGGACAAGGTGACATCCATCATCTTGATCGCTGGACAATTTAGCAAGATGATTGGGGATGTCGTGTCGGGCGACTTCGAAACTTTTGCTGTTCGTCCCGATGAGGTGTTTGAGGAGGCCACGATGGAAGAGGATGCGGATGATTACGACGAAGGAGAATCGAATCAGACGGCAGTGGGCCAGAAAGTGCTGTGCTCGACTCATCTGGGGTTGTCGAAGCGGGTGCCGTTGGGAACCGGGAAGAAGGATACGTTGACGGTGATGAAGGCGAAGGTCCTTCTTGAATCTTTCTGAGTGTTTGGGTCTTTCGTTGGACTTTTCGTCCTGATTTCGGTCTGCGCGTGTTTGATTTACATCCATTGTTTTTGTATTGCGATCTATGCCTAGGCTAGAACTAGCTAGCACTTTTGTAGTAGTACCCATCTTGACGGAATCGCTACTAGCTTAGTGACAGCCCAGGGGTCTCAGCTCACCGAGTGTCGACCGTAAAACACGGCGTATCGTAGTAACGTCCGGTCGTACGTCTCGTCTCGGGTGGCCTAGCGGGTTACGTTCGGTCTCCGGGGGCGTGGTAACTGGCGCAAATAAGTATTTAAATTTTGGCCACCATGGTGCAGGCTTGCAGCCTGAATTGACAGAAGGCTGTAGCCCGGTTGCAACCTCCAAAAAGGGTGTTCAATAGTGCGACCTCCGAGGGCTCTCAACTTGGATAAGTCAATGGCCAGTGACGCGTGCCTTGGCCCTTCACTGAAGAAAGATAGTAGTACACGGGTTTCCTACGAGACCTTTTTCTTCGGTTGTGTGTCCACCACTCGGGTTCCGGCGACCATTGCGTATTCCCGCACGTGGCGGAAGGGTGCCACTGGGATAGATGGCAGGACTTGCCGATTGCTCCAGCCACGCGCTAGTAGCAGCTTTGCGTTATGCCAGTGAAAACGTG